>BLKR01009281.1:0-138995 GCA_011170035.1 Teleogryllus occipitalis
GCCCTGCCCCGCCCCGCCCCGCCCTGCCCCGCCCTGCCCCGCCCTGCCCCACCCTGCCCCGCCGTGCCCCGCCCTTCATCTCTTTACAGTACATTCGCTCCACACAGTATGAATGTTGTTACGTACACAGGCTGTACAGCTGCGTATAAATTCCAACCACCCACTCTGCCCACCGAAACCACACGTCTTTCAACCTCACATTCACTTGCATCTCCACCGTGTTTTTTCCTCCGCTCGATTCGCTTCACCTCCCATCGCCTCTGTATCGCTTCCCGCAATTGTAGTTGGTTCTGTCGGTCACCCCTCTCTGTCTCAAAATTCTCTATTGCTACCGTTACTCCGCCGTCTCGGACACCAGCCTCCCCGTTCATCAGCCTCACCTGGGCACAGTGGAGCGCCACTTCACCTCTTGTCACCGACTTCGTCGATTCTTTCAGCTCCGCTGGCACAGTCCAAACGCACCCTCTGGTCCAGTCGCCTCTTCTATTTTTCGTTGTCATCTCCCTCGTCACCACCATCTTCATCCCTACTTTTACATTCTCCCACCACCGTCACCTCGTTGTTTCCATTGATGCTTTCCATTGCCACTATTGCCAACCGAACACTTTTACCATGTAACTGTCATGCCCTCATCAGCGATGTTCTGCGTGATCATCGCTGTATCACTGAGGCCGCTTTCGGCCTTCTTACACTTGTCTATTTGCTCTAAAGCCATCACGCTCAGGACACCAACTGATGTCATTGCAGTGCCTCTGACAGGCAGGTCCTAGGTTCGTGTCCCGACGATGGCAGGATTTTCGACACTAGCTTTTCAGCTAGGTCGAATTCAGTCGCTGTCTGGACGAAAATTTTAGCGGCCGGCTGCTCTGATCGAAAGTTTTCCGTGGTTTCTCCGATCAACACCAGGCGAGTGCCGGAGCTGTACCCTAACAAACGGGTCACGGACTGCGCGTGATCTTTTCTACCTCTTCCTTGTCCCATCCTCTCCCCTTACACACACGCACACTAACATGCACTACACTACCACACATACCGGGAGACCGGTCGGGAGCTTAGAGCTTGTCACGGCTGGAGTGATGCCCCACTGGTGAGAGATACTTGATTAGGGAAAACATCGCTAACTGACGGTAAGTCGACGCCGGATCTCACCATCCAGCTGGGGAAGAACATCGTCACCTCCCGAGTAAAAGCCTGCATACTACACTTAAGGAACAAATTGCGTCAGTAGTTGACGCGCCCGAAATTAACTATTAATCAATCAATCAATCACCAAAGCCATCACCGCTTGCCTTTCCTCCCCCACTGCTGTGACAACCCTCACACCATACTCATCTACTACATAACACGTAACGCTATTTAAGGCTACTTAACGCTATTCCTTGTGCGAGGCTTTAGCGTTGACGTTAGACCATACGTAATGTTATACAATATATAACATTACACGTAGGGTACATCATCTGTAACGCCTCTCTCAGCTCTAATCTTACAAAGCTCTTCAACAGTATCTTGGAGCTTACTACCTCTCCCCACTACCTTTGTCACCTCCTTCCCAGGCTCCCTTCTTCCATTCTCCCATTCCATCCTCTCCGCCCCCGCAATCTAACCCACCCCGCTGTTCCTCCCCTCTGCCCGCTCACCCTCTCTCTCGACAGTCCTCCCTCTGAACCGCCGTAATGTTATACAATATATAACATTACACGTAGGGTACATCATCTGTAACGCCTCTCTCAGCTCTAATCTTACAAAGCTCTTCAACAGTATCTTGGAGCTTACTACCTCTCCCCACTACCTTTGTCACCTCCTTCCCAGGCTCCCTTCTTCCATTCTCCCATTCCATCCTCTCCGCCCCCGCAATCTAACCCACCCCGCTGTTCCTCCCCTCTGCCCGCTCACCCTCTCTCTCGACAGTCCTCCCTCTGAACCGCCTTTTCACCCTCTCGGCCCCTCCCATTCCTTGCTGTCCTCTCGACCTCGCCCTTCTTGCCCTTTCACCTTCCCCACGGTCTCACCCCACCAGCCCTCTCGCCCCCTCGCTCTCATCCCCAATCCGCAGCCGCCTACCTGCGCCCCGCCCCGTCTCGCCACGCCACGCCCCACCCGGCCCCACCCCACTCCACCCCGTCCCGCCCTGCCCCGCCTCGCCCCACCGGCCCCACCACTCCACCCCGTCCCACCCTGCCCCACCCCGGTCCGTCCCGCCCCATCCCGCCCCCCGCCCCTTCCCCGCCCCATCCCGCCCCATCCCGCCCCGCCTCGCCCCGCCTCGCCAAGTTCCGTCCCGCTCCGCTCCGCCCCGCCCCGCCTCGCCCCGCCACGCGCCGCCACACAACCTCCGCCACCGCGGCCGCCGCCGCATCGGGCGCCGGGGATGGGGCGGAAAGCGAGACGTGACCGGACTTTTCAGCGCGAATTATTGCCGCGCGATTTGAGCGAAATTCATAGGCAGCCGCTGATGGGCGATACCCACCCGCGTCCTTTGGGGGGCTCGGCGGCGGCAAGGGGCGGGCCGAGAGGGGCCGCGCAAAAATGAAAGTAATTAAAACGTGAAAAAACACAGGTAGGAGGGGGGGAGGGGGCTGGAGCTCCTGCCGCTTAAGCTCGGCACTCCATTAAAATGAACTGCTCTTGGCCCGTCAGCGAAAATAATTAAGATATAAAAACAAAAGCAAAAATTGGAATTCGCATCATGAATACACAGAGTAAATGCTGTCGGATTTCAGTCGTGTGGTGGAAGGAGGAAACTAGAGTGTGTGTGTGTGGTAGGTGGATGAAATTGAATGCGTTTGCAAAATGTATGTGCAAAATTGAACGCAACGAGAAAACGGCGTGAAAATCTCCCATTAACCGCAGTTGGATTGACAACTGGAGCCGGGAAAGGCTCATTCTGCCCTTGCAGTATTTTGCGTTCTTAAAACGCCGCCAGTTCTATTTTTTTCTCTTTGCTCGCAGGATGTGAAGGCCCCCACCCCCCACCCCATCCTTTCCCTGGTTTACGTTCGCTCAATGTACTTCGCCTGTGGAACGAGGTTTTAGGTGTTGGCATTTTGTACGTCAGAAATATCTGTAAATGCAGATAGGTTGAAATGCTTTGGTGCCTGGATCAAAGCATTTTATTTGTTTTTTTATATGTTTAAAATTCATTTCTGTGCAGTTTGAATGTTAAATATGAAATTATTTTTAAAAATTATTTAAGTAAACTCGTAGGTCATTATTTTCATAAGATTTTATTTTCGTGTATTTGCTTTTTTACGAAGCTCAACGTAACTCGATGTTAAATGCAATATTTTTATAAATTTAGTTATATTTATATACATTTCTTTAAAATAGAATGATTTAATTCAGTAGATGTAAAAACAATTTTAAGAAAAGTCACAGTCCTTTGTACAAAAAACATTAAAAATTCTTTGGCCTTTGCGCCAAAGAAGCAACAAAATATTTTTCTTAAAAAATGATGTTCTGACGTTGTAATGAAATAAAGTCGAAGAGCTCCAATTTCTAAGAACAAAAAGTAGAAATAAAAAGTAGACTTAAGTATGTAGCCGCGTAGTTAACTCAAATCATAGAAATATGTCGCATAATGTATATTGTAAGAAAAATTGTCTGCTATAAAAAATAAACATTTTTCAGAGCTCCTCTCGCCTACGTTAAAAACTGGTCGGCAATGGCGCACACGATGTACTACATGACTTTTTCTCGAGGAAACCTAAATTATCTCAGTCTTCATTAGTTACGGAATAGCATTTGTATGTAACAAAATATTTAAGACAAATATCTATTTGATTTATTTTTGATGATTTTGATTTTAGAATACGAATCCACCATACAAATAATGCAATTTCCATGAATATTTTAAAGCTGTTTCAACATTAGTATCACGTAGGGTTGGAGTTTCCAGATGTAGCATAGGCGCCTAGTTCTCTGGAAAATGATTTAGAAGTTTTTGATTTCAATTATTTGTTAATGTTCACATTTATGAGGTAATTGGGTTGACCCCACGTAACTGAACAACATTTTTCTAAGCAAAAGTTTACTGTGAAAAATGCTTGAAAAGCAAAATATATTATCCAGGAATTGCTGTGCGAATATACTAAAAGAATACAAACTGAACATTAGAATTGAACCGTGGGATCTTTAATTTTGCGGAAAAAATTAAAATTACTTGAACAATATTTTGTACTTTCTATTTTCAACATCAACATATACCGTATTCCTACTGTCAAGGAAGATGGCCAGAAAAATAATATTCGCTATGTTAGGAGAATCAAGATATTTGAATTCGAGATGTAGATGTAATTTTAGTATTGCATTTCTTCGTGAATTACTAACAATATGCCCACTGTAAAATGGTTTTGAAATTTCATATACAAAGCAGTAAAAATCGTATTTAAATAAACATAAATACTGAGGTATGTGAGACACTATGTATTAAACCCTACATAAAAAACAAAAATGTGAATAAAAATTGTAGCCATTGATCATTTGGTTTCAGCAAGGTTATTTTGAAATCAGTTTTCCGCGAAAATGTACAGAACATATCTGAGGTATTGCGAGAGTTATTTTAATCAAGTCATGCGAACTAGAATGGAAATAGAATTCAAACGAACGGCATATATCCCCATTATCCCAAATCTTCAATAAATGTGTTTCAGATTGCTAACCAATATAAATATGGATATATCTAGAATAATATAGTAGACATAAGACTAGAATTTAGTGTAGATTATAAGTAGAGTTGACAAAGTTAGTAAGCAACCCACTCTTCTAAGACTGTTACCCTGTTTTAAATTGCTTTTTTTTAACAAATTTTGCTAAAATTTAAGTGCTTTAAATTGAATTTTCTGACAAGAGTTGCATATGGGAACACCCTATTTCAACGGAAATTACATGTATAAAATACGAAATTTTAGTCTCTAATTTAGTGTTTCCGAGGTTCTACTAGTTTTCTTTCCCCCCGCCAAATACGCCGAGTACGTCTGCGGAATTACGAGAGCTGCTTTAAGCAAATAGTATGCACCGGAATGAAAATAGCTTTCGACGAACGCCATAAATCCCCAGGAAACGAAGAGCTGCTTCTTGACGCCCCCGGCGCACTAGCGCACTCTGCCTTCTCGGAGGCAGCCGGCTTAGGCATGTGTGATGAAACACATTAGGCGGCTCGCAAGGATCGCATCAAATAAATAACGGGAAGACATGCGGGCATGCTAACCCGTATGCCACCCACCAACATACATCAGCGGCGGCGGCGGTGCATGCCGACAGCGCCGCTAACTCACGCCCCCGCCCCCGTCCCCCGCCCCCCGCCCCCGCCCCCGCGTGCTGCGCCGCGCTGCGGGCCTCGCGGCATTACGCTATGGAAATCAGGTCCCGTAACACACTTAAAGCCGTCCGTCGCCTCTTAAGCGCTCCCCGCCGGCTGGCCCGCAAACTGCTGCGTGAGAGGGTCATACGTGTTGTACGGCGTTCATTTGGTAAACATTGGGCGTCGCGAAGAAGCGATCTGGCACCGGAAGGGCGCCTCCCGCCCCGCCCCGGCCCGCCCCCGCCACTTCCTCGTCCCCCCACCCCCGGGGGGAGGGTCTCCCGGCCCCGGCCCGCCCCCGTCCGCGCCTCCCGCCCCCGGCCGCCGCGGCGTGTTGTTCATCACGTGTCCGACAAGCGGAACAAATGGAATCGCCGGGGCTTGGCCCTGCGCCGCCCCCGCTCCCAACCCCGGCGCACGCACCCCCTTAATAAAGTTACGCCGGGGGCGGCGGAGCAGGCGGGAGGATCGGTTGCGTGGGTTGTGGGGGAGGCGGTTGAGCTGGTGGCGGTGGCGGTGGCGGTGGCTGTGCCGTGGCGCGGTGGCTGTGGCCGGGCTGTGGGATCGGCTGCGTGGGAGGAGGCTCGGCGGCGGTGTGTGGTGGCTGTGCTGTGGCAGGAGGATCGGCTGCGTGGGTTATGGTGGAGGCGGTTGAGGTGGCGGCGGAGGCGGTGGCGGTGGCGGTGGCGGTGGCGGTGGCGGTGGCTATGGCTGTGCGTTGGCTGTTGCGGGAGGATCGGCTACGTGAGCTGTGGTGGAGGCGGTTGAGGCGGCGGCGGAGGCGGCGGCGATGGCGGCGGCGGCGGTGGCGATGGAGGTGGCGGGTGATCTGAGTGGGCCGTCGTGGAGGCGGTTGAGTTTGCGGCGGTGGCACGGGCTGTGCTGGTGGCAGTGGCGGTGACGATGGCAATGGAGAAGGCGGTGCTGGTAACGGTGGTGGCGGCGTTGGCGGTGGCGTTGGTGGTGGCGGTGGCGTTGGTGGTGGCGGTGGCGTGGTGGTGGTGGTGGTGGTGGCGGTGGCGGTGGCGGTTGGCGTTGGCGGTGACGTTGGCGGTGGCATGGCGTGGCGGTGATGGCGGTGGCGGCCGGCGACATCGACGGCGGCGTTGCCGTGGGCGGGGTGGGAGCGACGGCGGGTGAATCGGCTGCGTGGGCCGTGGTGCAGGCGGGTGAGATGGTGGCGTAGGCGGAGATACGGAGAATGACGTCGATGTCGGCGTTGGCTGCGTAGGTGGGGAGAGGGCGGGAGGGCGAAGTGCTGGGACGGTCGCGAGGGAGTGGCAAGGTGTCAGCGATGTGAGGGATTTCACAAGTCGAGACGAAAGACGCCGAGGCTTCGTGGGCTCTGTGGGTGGCGCGGGGTGGCTGTGGGCTGGGAAAGGTCGGTAGAGACGGTGGCAGCTTTGTAATGGATCCAAAGACCGTCCTTTCAAGGATCCACATTTTTAATAAAGGAGAGAAATCAAAACGCAGTAGTCTAAAATAATGTGGCATCGGTGCGTGAATGGGTATCGTGCACTACGATTCATTGATAAGGAGGATGTAGAAACATAAGTCACAAAATCTCATAGTACTTTATTTCTTTTGTTGTTTTTCTTCTCTCTTTTATTTCCTTTCTGTATTATTCCTTTCTTTTTAAATAGATGAATGTTGTTGGCACATAGGCGGCCAAATCAAATTTGGCGTCGTACTTGAATACAATCAGTTATTACCACTCTTTCGGCAGAAGTAAGTCCGAAGGTAAATATTTCAAACTTCCCCCTTTCGAGATCTATTTTTATCTCAAAAACCGCCGACTACCTTGCAATTGTCAACTTCTCAGAAATCAACTCTTTCTACTTAAGACGCAACGAAGTCACATTGTCTGAAAATCAGAGAAGCCGAGCAGAATCTTGGCGACTCGCCTCGCTCGTGTAAAAAGCTGGTAATGCACACGTATGAATCAATCACATTGAAAGTTCACGAATGCACACGTATGAACCACCGCAATTTAGTGATGTGAGGCTGGTGTTGCTATTCGAGATCTGTACGATTTGTAAAGCAGTATGGTGGGCGCGTAAACTTTAGTTCGGACCAATTTCGAGAGAAAAACAGAGGAAACGATTTCCCCTTTCGTCCAGACAGGTAACACTGACAACTTATTTAATACTTAATGGTCCTTACGCTGAGTAACACTAACGGTCTCTGGTTATTTATTGTTTTCACTCTTCCCTCATGACAAGACTGCACGAAATGACGATAGGCAATTTCCTTGGTACAATCTCTTGGAAAAAGTTCTCCTAATATTTCGCAGCCTCAACAGATGTAATCAATATACTAACTTTTACCATTTCAGGATGTTAATGCGTATATCAACTCATTTATGGTATAAAGACTTTCTTGGCGAAAGTTTTGTAATTATGAGCTTTTTAGTTTGCGTTAAGTTAGTTCATATGGAGTCCAATGGTTTTTTCTTCGACTAAGCGTATGAGAAAAGGCGTCACCGTATTTTCACTTCTGTGTGTGTGTGTGTGTGAACCATGCCTCCGGCGTAGAAGAAATGAAATGCCACAGAAAAAAAGTTTCATGAATATCATACAACGAAAAAATGATTCTTTTAGAATTTTTCCTTACTATTTAATATACAAAGTATACTTAGTATATTCATGTTCGCGCATATTTAGTAACGAAAAATTCACATTTTGTGAGTTCTTGACAGCGAAAAAGTGTATTATCCGAAAATGATCTCTTTGTTTGAGAATAATACTAGCACGAAGCCACACCCTGGACTATCACGAAAATGGAAAATGGATGGTGCTGACTTAAGACTTACATGTTTAATCTACAATAATTGGTGGCGCTGAAGATGAGATAAAGTATACCCGATACACATGTATGGCTGTGTTTGCTATATATTACAATGTATATTGTGATGTACATTGTGGTTGATACTTCAAGCCTGAATTAATAATTCAAGTAGGTTAAAGGCGTTAGTTACTGTTTAATAATGTCTCGTCAATACTTCATTACAATAACTAAGAGTGTTCCTTATTGTGCCATCAAAAACTATTAATCCTGACGTATCTTCATTTTAAAAATGTTGTTTATTGAAACAAATGAAACAAAATTAAATTAAATATCACGCATAGCTATATGGATGTTTTATCTATTCGAAAAGGTCACCTCACTCGTCCCTTTGTCGATAGGGAGGTAATTGTTTTTGTCGAGGTCGTGTATATCGTATAGTCAGTTTTGAAGACTAGATATCACAATGTAAAGTTCTCAAACGTTCTGTTTACTCAAACTTTAGTTTAGAACCCTTTATTTACTTACTTCAGATATATATGTAAGCGTGCGTTAAATATCGATTCATGTCAATTCTTCATAAAGACTAATGATATTTTTAAGTCCTAGAATATAAAAGCCGCTGTCAATGAACTTTGAAGTAAGTAAAAAATTAATTTTATGTCAGAACACAGTATATGTTTTGTGTGTAATAGCATTGAAAATATTCAACTAAAACATATTCTGGTATAATGTGGCGTTAAAAATTTTCCTTATAGCAACAATCGGACAATTATATTTTCCGCTTCTATAGATGTTCCGTGCAACCAGATGCAACATTGCGTTCGTTAACAGGTGTATAGAAGCTTTAGTCATTCGAAAGATATGAAATACGATGAAACTATCTTCTTCTCAAATGAATTTTTAAAAAATCTTGAATATGTATGGCAACAAGATGTTCAGACGGGCTTGGTAACATTTTTTCATTAATACGAGTTCGTAAAAAGGTAGGTCGAAATATACTGCAATATTAGAGGCGCATTTGTCCCCGTCATTTTAATGCATATTCGAAACTGGACTTGAAGATTAATGGAGAGGCAGGATGTTCGAAGTATGAATCATGAATATATCTCGGCAGCGGATTTGTCGCTGTTTGGAGTGTGATGAGAAATATCTCCATGAATTGACTACTGAGAATTGATTAACATCAGATGTGAGTAGCCGTGTTTCCATACGGGATGAAAAATGATCGTCACGTAGACAGGAAGTTGTCACATAAAATTTGTATCTTCATTATTTATATCGATGAGTGTTTTAAGCTTTTGCCCATTCAGTTTTCATTTGAATGTAACAAAATATCAGTTCCTTTGAAATGCTGTGCACGAATCGTGAAAGGATATTAAAAAGAATCATTTTATTTTATCAGAAAACAATTGTTGTACTTTGCTCGCAAAGCTTGTGCACTGCTTTTACAGTTTTCACGAAGAAAGTGACCTTTGTTCCTTTATTTTGCTCCCATTAAAAATCTATGTTTTCACTATGACGAATAGCATCAACTGATATCACTGTAGCGCCTCTTACCGGGAGGTCCTAGGTTCGAGTCCTGACGGTGGCAGAAGTTTCGACACTAGCTTTTCAGCTAGGTCGAATTCAGTCGCTGTCTAGAGGAGAATTTTAGCGGCCAGCTGCTCTGAACGGTAGTTTTCCGTGGTATCTCCGATCAACACCAGGCGAATGCCGGAGCAGTAACCTACCAAACGGGCCACGGACCGCGCGCGATCGTTCCTTCCTCTTTCCTGTCCTATCATTTCCCCTTACACACACTTACACTAACATGCACTACACTACCACATATTCCGGGAGACCGGTCGCGGCTGGGGCGGTGCCCCTCTGGTGGGAGAGTCCTGGTTAGGAGGAAACCCCACTAGCCGACGGTAGGACGGCGCCGGATGTCGCCATCCAGCGGGGGAAGATCACCGCCATCTTCCGAGAAAAACATGACTACACTTACGGGAATAATGACCAAAGCAGTTGACGCGCCCGGAAACACGAAAATATCAATCAATCAATCGCTATGACGAAGGGAATAGTTATTTATGCACCAAGAGCGTTGCAAGGGTTATAATGATCGAGCGGGGACCAAAAGCCCGAGAGCCTTTGGTCCGAAAGCGTTTCCTCTTCCGAGATCATTGGAACAAATTAACGCCCGTGGTATACAAAATATTTTATTTTTTAACTAATTTTAATGATTCACATGGACTTATTTACTAGTTAACTAGTAGTTAACTTGACTCGATTTGTCTTTTCATATTTACCCCCTATAATTCTCTTTCATAATTTCCCCCATAAAAGAACATGGAGCATCGTCGTCCATCTGTTTTAATATTTCCCTTGGAACCACAATCCCACAATCCTCTCGATCGCAGCAAGTTATGCAGTGTATATCGAACTTCGTATCAAAGGCAATAACGTATCAGTAAAAAAATAAACATATTTGAAAAAAAAAAACCAGAGAATTCTGAAATATAGAATTTGAGATTAGTTCATTTGTGTTTTATTATATATTTCATCATGATTTTACTTCTAATAAGAGATGCAGCATGTACTATTCATAAAAGCAGGCATTGGGGCAATGGATTATATGTAGTACGTATTCGGTCTCATAAATTTTAACATATTTCTTTTTTCTCTCTTCTGGCGTGAAACTTTTCTACTTTCAGATAATTTATTACTTGCTATATTTGTGAAATGCAATTGAAGGAGTCAGTTGAATATTCATACCGGTTTAGCTGGGTCAGGGCATCAGTTAGTCACAACAGGGCCTCTGACCGGGAGGTCCTGCAGTTCAAGTCCGGACGTTGACAGGATTTTCGACTCAAGCTAGACAGCCACGTCCAGTACAGTTGCTGTCCAGAGAAGAATTTCTTCTGCTCTCATTGGCCGTTTTCTGTAATGTCTGCGATCAACCCTAGGTGAATATCGGAGCAGTACCCTAACAAACGGGCCACGGACTATTTGGGGCCTACCGTGATAAAAGTGTACTACACTTACGGGACTAATCATCTTAACAGTTGACACACGCGGAATCACTAATCAACCAACCAACAAACTTGGAAACTCATTTCATGTCAATAAATCGTCGTTCACAAAACACGCATATAATGGCAGAGTCGATTCTTTAAAGAGTAAATATAAGAGTAAAATGAAAACCAGTGTGCTTGGGGTATACGCGCTTCAACTAGAATATCACAGAAATATCTGAATCAGATGAACACCTTTAATTTTAAAATACAATTATGCAAGATAAGAGTATACATAATGTTCCAAAAGCAACGGCCTTCAATGACGCCATTGACGTTGCACATGAAAAACGGTGAAATTAATTCAGCCAAGAAGGTTTTGCATGTTACGATTTGTAAATCTTGCGTGATATACAAATAAGCTCCTATATCATTATTTTGTGCCACTAATGTGGTTAGCGTTTTTAGTGAATATAAATAAACTAAAGCTGCAATCACAGAAACATGTCCTCAAGAGAAGATTCTCTTCATTAATTTTAAGGTCAATTTGCTTTATTGTCTCTAGTTTTAGCTACTGTCTCCGCAGATCACATAATGCAGCCATGGATACATCGAGACTAGCAGCTGCGCGAAACCGGCCAGAGGAAGCATTATCGTTGTCTTTAGTGTGGGTATAACTGGGAAGACCTAGGTTCGGGACCCGATGGTGGCGGATTTTGGACACTAGGTGGATATTTTTCCGCTGTTTGGTGGAGAATTCTAGCCGTAGGCTGCTCTGCTCGGTAATTTTTCGTGGCTTATCCGATCAATATTATGCGAATGTTTGACAGTGCCATAATAAACGGGACACGGACCGCGCGCGATCTTTCCTTCTTATTCCGCGCGCTATCTTTTCCTCTTATTCGTATTTACATGCACTATACTACTAATGTTAGAAGACCAACTGGGAGCTTAATTTATAGCAGGCGGGGTAGATACCTGCAGACGGACAAGCCCCGCATGTCGATAGGTCGGAGCCGATTATCACAGTCCAACGGAGAAGAAAACCGGCACCTTCGAAGATAAATATATTCACTACACTTGCGGGAACTACCATAATAGTTGACATGCTCGAAAATATTAATCAGTGAAAACGTACAGGCTTATGTTCCCACGATGTCATTGCAATTTACGAGCAGGGGAAAACTCACGCACCCTGCATTATCTCCACAATCTATTTTGTCTCCAGACCGCCCTGAGAATTGAGACTCCGAGGCGAACACGCCGTGGCAGTCTCGGATGTTTGTTTTTGAGTTGATATTTGGGGTAATTCTGTATCCCCTTTTTGAGTAAAGTTTCAACGTTCTTCCTTCCATAACTTGACGGACTGCATGGCGCGGAGACATTTGACATGTGCTGAATACTTCGCTGCATCTGGTTTGTGGGATTGAATACCCTCCCCCGTTTTGTAATAAACTGAGTTGTCGAAATTGGGACTTCACAGCATTGACAGTCAGATCACCAGGTAGCGCTCGGTGTCACGGATTTTAATTGTACAATCATTCGTTAATTATTTATACCTCTAATTTGTGCCACAATGTAAATATATTGAGAGGGATAAATTGAAAAAATTCAACTACACGAAAATAACGACCACTCTAGACTAGATGGTTTGTTGCAGTTCCAATAACCTGGCATGAGCGGAAATGAGAATTATTGGTCAACATGACGCCCCGTACTATCATATCGCTACCAAGTCTCTGAAGCATTTATAATTCCAGTAAAATGGGGAGTGGAAAAATTGTGCTTGGAATGAGCGGATGCCCCGTCTGTATGTTCTTTTCAGTTTGAGTTCGAAGGGCCGATGATTGTGTCCATTGAGAGTTTGCGGAAAGGCCCCGCGCCGCTTCCGCCTTCAAAGGGCCTAGTTGCCCATTATCTCCGCAAGAGCGTCTGCGTAGGCAGCGGGCTTCGGGGCCTTAAGCCCAAACTGCTACAAATGTCGTTACACGGTTGACGAGTCCCGAAAGTGACGCCGCAGCTCGCTCGCCCCCCGACTCCGTCCTCGGGTCTGCTCTGGGTCCGTCCCCCGCGCGCCCCAACTCCCATGCCACTCCTGCCTGCCCTCTCTGCGCCTCAGCCTCGGCCCGTCCAGCTCCGTTCCGCCCCACCCCGATCTCTCCCCTCCATTCTGGGCACGAGCGTCCTTCCCCTCTCCCGCTCCATCTCGTTTCGCCACACTCTGCCCTGTCTTCGAACGACCCGCTCCTTCCGGTGCCGACACCTTCCCCCTTTCCCGCCTCGTTTCGTTCCGCCCCGTCCCCACCCGTCCACACTCGTCCCGCCCTGTCCACTCGTCCCGCTCCGTCCCAACCCGTCTCGAAGGGTCCCGTGCCCACGCGTCCTCTCCCATCCCGATCCGTCCCTACTCGTCGCGACCCCTCCCCACTCGCCGCGTCTCCACCCATCCCGACCTGTTCTGAACCGTTCCGGCCCGTTCCGTCCCGACCCAACCCGTTTCGTTTTAAACCGTCTCGTTCCAACCCGTCTCGACCCATTCCGTTCCGTCCCGACCCATCCCGACCCATCCCGTCTCGTCCCGTCCCGTCTCGACCCATCCCGTCTCGTCCCGTCCCGTCTCGTCCCGTCCCGTCTCGACCCATCCCGTCCCGACCCATCCCGTCTCGACCCATCCCGTCCCGACCCACCACGCCTCGATGCGACCCGATATCCCGTTTCGACCCGTCCCTTCTCGTTTCCCCGACTCTGCCCCCTCTCGTCCTGTTCCAAACCGGCATTGTCATACCAGGCCAATATATCACATTCCACCCTGCCCGAAGCCCCCGTGCCCTCTCCGCTGTGCCCTACATCCTTCCATCCATCCCATCCCATTCCGTCTTGCACTCTCCTGATACGTCGCGTCATGCCCTCCGACCTGACCCCGCCCTGCTTCGCTCTTTCACACCCCGTTGCCTTCCCTCTCCCCCCTCACTTCACCGCCTTCTGACCACCTCAATCCCACTTCCGGGCCGCGTGGTCCCTTCCCCGCCATGCGCTTTCCGTTCCCGTTCTTTCAACCCCTCCATCCCCCGCTCTCGCCTCCGCTCCCCACCTCCCCCGCCCCGCCCTCGCGCCCTTTGTGGCCGCCCCCGCGGATAAACCGCTGCGCGCGCTCGATGGCTCGCGAGCCCTTGGGCGGAAAATTCCGGCCGGCCGAGGACATTAGGGCGGCTGCGAGGGCGGGCAGGGGCAGGGGGAGGCCGGGGCCCGGGGCGACAACGGCTGTCAACGGCGTCATTACGACCTCAGCGAGTGAGACACGGGGTTACTAAATGTGGCGTTCGGACGAAATGTGACGTTTTGTGGGTGCATAAACATTACATGACGCCGGGTTCCCTTTCAAAGAGTCATGGTGATGTGTTTATCACAAAAAATATTTGTCGAAAACTTTGCATGCACACTCCTCAATTACAACAAATTAAATATTCTCTTATAACACTGTAACAATATATTTTAATCAAATGAGTCTTCACAAATACTGTAGTAGGTTAGTAAAGTAGGACATGTATTACTGGGACGGATCATTTTGATCCACCAAAAGAATGCTAAAAAGCGTTTATAAAGTAGTAAATTTTATGCAAAAAAAAGAATTACGAAAAGGCGAAAATTACGGATTGTTATGAAGAAAATAAATAAAAGAGACTGAAATAGAAAATTACTAGTGAAATAAAAATAATAAAACAGTTTTATCAGTAAGACACGTGTGAGTAATTTCCGTGCTTAAAAATAAGAAATATATAAAATAAAAATTAGTAATTGGCGAAAAACAACAACGCATTGAGTGTCGAGAATGAGGAGCCTATGGAACAGAAAGAAGGGTAGGACAAATGAAGATTGTGCGCAGTAGGTAGTAACAAGGAACACTTTTGCGATTTTTTTTGTCAGAGAAGAAGATGGCTGGGAGGCAGAGATGTTAGTGGGAGCTGCAAGGAGACCGATAGTGGCGATGGTGATGAACGGTCGCAAGATGATGACGCGTGTAGTCGCAATGGATAGTTTTTAACTTTAAGTTAATATTTGAACACTGGAAAATTAGTGACCGGTAATAAGTATTGAGTGAAATTTGGAATTGAAAATTAGTTTTGAAATTTTTTAACGGGAACGAGAAGAACGCAAGATGGTAGGGCGCAGCTAAGCATGGAAAGTGGGATGAAATCATTTTCTGGCGGTGAAGAAAGCTGTCTGTCAAAGAAAGGGAACATTTTTCGTCATTTTGTAGGAAGATCAAATTGTGTTTCATCAGTATTATCAGTGAATAGAAATAACTACAATCGCCATGGATGGTGTGTTAGGCAACGAATCGATTTGTGTAATATGAAATCGGTGTGAATGAATTAATGTTGTTTGTTACTATTGAGTATTTATTTTTTGGGTTATCTTTTGTGATACTTTGTTTCTCAGTAGCATCGAACAGCGGAGGCGATATTAAGAGCTAAACAACGTAAGTGTTGTCACCAAGTGGAAAGCAAGCAATTTCTATATTAAGGAAATGAATAACATAAGTAATTATAAATGAAACGATAGAGTTTTATAATTTCGAAGTGTATTTCCAAATTGCCTGCATGCATAGGAGAAGCAATACTTCTGCATTAGGAATGGACTATAGCATTCATTCACATAAGTGATTGATGATTATATCAGTAATCAATCAAAAAAAATCTTTCCTTACCATCCTCCTCTGCAACGTCCATATTCAATCTAGGAAAAACGTATAACCAATACCGAAGAATCAAGTCTAGATTCCCAATGGACAAATTTAAACCACCCTAAAGAGAAATGCGTGATTTCACAAACGTACCTTTTACTTTCTTTTCTTCTTGTAATTATCCTATTCCCCAAACATTCTAGCATACAAAACTATTGATTATTAAGGTCTCCAATGGGAATATCCTCGCTCTCATGTAACACTTACTACTAAGCTTGCTAAGTTGTAGTTCATATACAATCTAATAAAGCGCTTACTTCGCTCTATAAAAATAAAAATAAATTAATAATAATAATAATGAGAAGAAGAAGAAGAAGAAGAAGAAGGAGAAGAAGACTTCGCAGAATAGATAGGTATTACATTACCTATATTCCTGATCTCCGTAGCGAGAAAGTAAAAGTTGCTATTCCTTTACGCGGCACGTGGATATCAGATATTTAATAGCGGGGGGCCTTTAATACAACCTTGCTACCGGAAGACGTTAACTTCATCTATGTCTTGCGGGGGTTATGGTAGGATGATGATTTTAAAACTTCTGAAAACATTTTTATTTTCCGGGTTCTTATAGGTGTTCTATTAACTGCATTATGGCCTTCCAAAAGTATGCTACCATTTTAAACATTAGTTTTATTGTGTTATTGTAATGGTCTGTTGTGAATTAGTTGGTTATTTAATTTTTAATTTCTCTGTTGAACTCTAATAAGTCTCTGGCGTTGTTTTCGTACGAGGGTGGGATTCTGATGTTTTCATCATTGTGAGTAGCACTTTCATTTACGTTTTTTAAATCAATATTCATTTTCTCTCAGTTCTTCGAGGGGGCTTATCTATAACTGTCTGGGACAGAGTTTGATGATTTAAATCAATGTTAGTGATTTTTTTATTTGGTTGGGAGTTCATATCTGAATCAATTTCATTATCACAGAAATTAATCAGACTAAACAAAACAAATGTCATGATCACCTGTAATGAAGAAAATGGAGAAAATGCAAATTTGAATTTAATTACTTTCATAACTCATAAGTCCCTAACAATGGGTTTGGTGATCCATACTCCATAGCTTTCTGTTACGTTTTATCGTCAGGAGCACGCCTGTGCCTTTATGGACACAATTTTAGAAACACATTGCATTTATAACAGTAATTATAACTCATTTAGTCACTTCACTGAGTTAAATTCATGAGTGACTGACCCAATGGACAATTTTGATTGACCTAGACAGTCCAGCACCGTCGTCGACCGCTTGAGTCATTCAAATTTTCTATCCGTCTCCGTCAGTACTTGACTCAAGCATTGGATTGTTCTTGCTTGATACAAGCGGTTGACTAGCGTTTGATCAAAATGAATGGGGCGGAGGACGAAGGGCCCAGGGCGAAGGGCGTAGTACAAAGGGCCGAGGGCGAAGGGCCGAGGGCGAAGGGCCGAGAGTTGAGAGTCGAGGGCAAAGGGCGGAGGGGCGGGCGCGTCGTGTCGAGTGCAGAGCGTGAGCTGCAAGATAAAAATCTCGCGAGGTCGGTGGGTGGGATGCTGGGGCGACGAATCCGCGACTGCGTACCGCTGCGTGCGGCCGCGGCAGAGGCAGGGGGCAGAGAGCAGAGGGCAGAGAGCAGAGGGGCAGGGACGGGCGCTTCTTCGGCGACGGCGGAGGCGCGAGGTCAAGCGCGATAAGGCGGAAGCGGTGGCGTGGGATGGTGTGCGGTGCAGACAGTTGCTCTTCACAGGCCGGGCGTTTTTGGGGAACGCTCTCACAGTGGACCGGGCCCCTTGGGCCGGGCAATAATCATAGTAATTATCTTACAAGCATCAAAAGTTACGAGTGAAGAGGTTTCGGTTATTTCCTAGACTGTGCTAAGTATGCGAAGAAATAGTATGCTCAAAAGAGGAAACTGCTTAATTGAAACCTGTACTAAATGTTCTCCTGAACACACGGGATAAGATTTGGATAATTTGAATAGTATTGTTTTCAAGATTGAATTATGAAACTTGCATTGGCATCAAAATTGGTATATTACAAAATGCATTCCTTTTCAGCATAATGTGGGGACAACTATTTGAACACACATCAATTATAGTTTATAAGCATTTCAAGGGCTTGGCTCTTAAGAGTTCTATGATACATCGAGTTTATAGAAAAAGAAGGTACTGGTTTCAACACGTCGTTACACACCTTAGAACAAATGTCTGAATAGTGCAGCGTCATTTATTACATCAACATCTTGATTCTTACAGAAATATGAATTAAAATCGACAATGTATTGGAATTGTAGTAGTATTATTTTGATATAGATGAAAATGAGGGACAGTACAATCCAGGGAAAATTCAATTCAATGTACATTTTGGTTTTTATTTTGTTTATTTTCTCTGTAATGGAGAATTTCCCAACAGAGGCCTTAATATTCTTTTACAATAATTAACTGGTAGAATTGAGCACTATAAATATGCAATGATATTTACTCAATTATGTAATATTTTGTTAAGGGATATATATATATATATATATATATATATATATATATATATATATATATATATATATATATATATATATATATGAGAAAAGCACTTTTATGAGTGTTGACATCTACATAAATATAATAGTTTATGCTATTGTTGCCAAAAATCCAGAAACTCCTGTGATCTGAGTCAATGTTTCGAGAACCAAGGAAATTGTAGGAGAATTGTTTACTTCTTAGTAATATTGTATTCTTAAAGGCAAGCGACGTAGGTCTGCAATTGAGGAATTAAACTGGCAAATATTAGTTTAGTCTAAAGGAGACGGGGATTTACATATTTTAAAGAGATATTATACATGTTTTATAGTTCGTATCTCTATATTTTCATACGATTTATTAAACATTTTATATTAGGCAAGTTGTAAAGGATTAATAGAACTTGAGGTTCATTTTCCATATTGGAGAGGCTTTAGTCAACCTTTAAACTGATTTGAATATCATTTATTCCCTCTGTGACTTGAGGATTACTTTCTTTTTCCACCCCACCCTTGCGCCCTCTGTCCCTCTGTGCACCGCTGCCCCGGCAGGGAGGTGGCGGCGGGGGCGGGGGCGGCGGCGCGTGCCGGAGGAGGCGGAGCGTCGTGTCTCGCGCCCGCGGCATCGCCCCTCCCCCACCCCCACCCCTGCCCCCTGCCCCCGCCGCAGCCGTCGCGCCGTCCCGCGTCTTGTCACTTTGCGGAGTCCCCCTCCCTCCGCGCCCCGCCCGCGCCGCCCACGCCGCCCCGCGTCTTGTCACTTTGCGGAGACCCCCTCCCTCCCCCCCCCCTCCCCCGTCGCCCCGCCCCCTGCCGCCGCCGCGGGCGCCAAAGGAACCTGACACTTCTGGAACTCGAGCGTCTCGGTGAATAGGCGCGTCGCGGCGCCGCCGATGGAATTGCAGCGCGAAAGGAGCTTAGGCCCGCGTCGCGTGGCCCCGAATTTACTTTCGCGCCGCCCTCCGCTCCCCAACGGCTGCTCCGCCCATGAAGACTGGTCTTTCCCCATTGTCGTTTTGCGCTTGCGATGGCGTGATGATGTTCGGTTAAGAAACGTGAAAATATGAAGAGAACAAATTGGTGAATGGATTAATAAAGCTTATGTGGATTTGAGTTTCGGTTTTTCAAATGATGTCTCCTGTAGACGAACTGCTGTCGTATATCTCCTTAGTAAAGAACGAGTAATATGTTTGGCTCTGTGATAATGTTCGATTAGCGCTTCTCATGATGGCAGTGGATCTTACAATACGCTAGGTGGATTTACTTGCATTACTGGCCATGCTCTTTAGGATTCATAATTGTTCATTTTTTCTCCTACAAGTGTTCTTTTAAAACAAAGAAATAGTAATACATATCGATTGGATTGCCATGCGAAGGGGTCTAATTCCCAGCGGTCGGGTGGGACCCGAATTTATATTTGCTCCCAGCCCCTCGGCTCCCGAAGGCTGCTCCGCAGATAAAGACGGTTCGTCCTTCTTTGTTGTTTTGTATTTGCGATGGTGTGTTAATGTTTGGTTAAAAAAAACGTGAAAATAAGATATGAACAAATGCGTGAGTGGATTAATAAAGCTTATGTGGATTTGAATTTCGGTTTGTCAAATGGTGTCTCTTGTAGACGAACTGCTGCCATATATCTCCTTAGCAAAGAAAGAGTAATATGTGTTGCTCTGTGATAATGTTAATTATCACGTCGCTAGTCTCGTGTTGCAGTGAACCTTACAATACACTAGGTGGATTTAAGATTATTGATTTACTTGCAATTCTAGCCATGCTCTTTAGGATTCATAATTGCTCAATATTTCTCCTACAAGGGTTCTTTAAAAAAAAAAGAAACAATAATACAAATCGATTGAATTGCGGTGCAAAAGGAGCAAAGGCGGAGCCCTTGAATGGGTCTCGAATTTATGTTTTCTCATAGCGCCTCGGGGTTTCGAAACGGTCCTCTAGTGATGATACCAGCCCGTCTACCACATTGTTGTTTTGTTTCTGATAATATTGTGTTAAGAAACGTCAGTATAGGAAAATAAAAGATGCTCGTATGAATTGATATAGCACTTTGTAAGTGTAAGAATTATGACTTTTAAATAGTTTCTTTTGTTGACGAATAAGTGCGCTCGCGTACCTCGTTGGTGAAAAAAATGTGATTCATCAGTGGTACTGTTCCAATGCTAGATTAATGAACATTCATAAAAGAGGAGAACAGGTAATTTTATGGACTAATAAATGCACTGCTTTACGTGAAATTTAATTACGACGTAGACAACCGCCCGTAAAGTTTTTTTTTTCGGAGAAGGCATATTGTAATTATATTTCCTTCGAAAATCCTACTACACTGTGACAATAGATTTGCTGAGTGGACAACGGAGAACGCCTTCATCTGAGATGTCGCCAATCTGAACTCAAGAAAGCGACTGATGTGGGAGGAGGCTGGAAGGATGAAGCAAAATATTGTGGACTTCCTTTTGAATCTTCGCGTGACATCCAGAACAATCTACTGGAAACTATTCATAATTGAGTCGCGTTTGGAATACATTTGTATTGTTTTAAGAAGTTGCATGATAACTGAAAAATAGGCTTTAGAGATTGACTAATTATTTTTGAATAACTGTGTGTAATCTAAGGAACCATGAGTTTTTGTGGATCTAATGAAATATTTTCGATTTTTGTGGATTCAATTCGTTACCTGATAGCGCTTAAAAACGCTGCATTCTCTTAAGCGGTTGCTTAAGGGAATGGTGTAAGTCTAATTTTCGTTGAAATCCCTGACTTTAGGAAAATTGCAAAAATTCAAAAATGTTTGCGCCATCCTACAACTATACTTATGAAGATACAGTTTTCTTTCATGAAATAACTTAATCAGAAAAATATCTTCAAATGAGGTTATCATACATTTTTCGAAGACATGAGTTTTTTTGCGTAATTGTGCATGAAACATAGGCGCTTTTAATGCCACTTTAAACAATTGTTTCTTCAAAAATGGCTCCAAATTTGTCTTTATTTTTTGTCATGTATACAGCAAAGTTTGGTAAAGAAAATAATGCTGGTCCTATTTTTGGGACGTACTGTACATTTTCGAAAATTTCAACCAAAAATTAACATGGCAAAATTGTAATTGTAATAAGTGAAGATATAGATTTTTTGTTACATGAAATCTGTTCTAAAATATCAGTTCTTTAAAAAATGTAAGGTACAGTTGTTTAAAAATATGAGTAGTGGAGCGAAATTGTAATTTTCAAT
This sequence comes from Teleogryllus occipitalis, assembly GCA_011170035.1. NCBI lineage: Eukaryota > Metazoa > Arthropoda > Insecta > Orthoptera > Gryllidae > Teleogryllus > Teleogryllus occipitalis. The sequence continues at coordinate 21,550 of BLKR01009281.1, forward strand.
TTGCATATTTGAATATCCCGCACTTCGATTGACGAGCTGTCAATTTGAAATTCTTTCGAATTCTTCTTTCTGTTGGATATTCACATGGAATCATTTCGAGGGTTTATGATTTATTCATTGATTTAACATCAAAAACAGTTAAAAGCTATATGTTACATACTAGGGGGGATGTATTCTGTAAACGATTCCATAAATTCTGGGATGCCTATCCTAACCCACATAGATGCACAATTCTAAATATAGATGGAAACGAGCGTTTGCTCTTCGATTTCTATTGCGAGTTTGTGGGAATTTTCATAGGTGCGAAAACTTATGGAGCATTTAGCTTTACATGTTCAGACAAGGAGTAACGTGTAATTTCTGTTAAACGAGCTGGTTTGGAGATATTATAATACTACAGTGTTTACTACAGTACTACTGTATTTGCAATACTTACAGTATTTAATAATTACAATTATAGTTTTTTCGAATTATTCTCATTTGCTTGTTTGCGTTACCAGTGTTACTACGTTGTGCAATGTATATACCAAACGGCTCGTTCATTAATATCATCGCTGGTGAGATTCATATCTTCTAATAATTTGCAAAAATATGTTGTCAAGAATCAATATTTTTATTCTAAACTCTTATCGATCATCAGAGCTATCTTGCAGCGTTTGAACAAGTTCTAACATTGTTTTCCATTTCTGATGATGAGCGGTAGAAAAGATCCTTAGAATAAAAATATAGATACTTGACGGCAACTTTTCGCAAATTAAGAATCGTGCATTATTGCTTTACAAACGCTGAGCTAGCAAAAACGAGTTTAGGATATGTTCATGAATGCTTTGAATAACTTAATATACCGAATTCAACACCAGAAATATACTTTAATTTAAAATTTTGAATAAAAAATGTATTTTTCGTTTGTTTACGAGATAAAGAAATATTTGAAGGGCAAGAAAGGCAGAAATTGTGACATAATAATGTGACTAAAATTGTGACATAATTTTGACTTATCGGTAACATATTGCGAGAAAGTATATGCTGTGGTAGAACCTTTAGACTAAATAAGTTAACATGTAATTTTTTTGCTAAATACATGTTTTGCATGTTTTTTTCCATTTATTTACAGTCGCATTGACAACTGATGTCATTAGCAAGCATTGTATATTGTGTTAACAAATAGTTAATACTTTATTGTTAATCCTGATAGAGAGTTCAAACATTGATATAACACTTGGTCAGATTTTACATATTTTTGCCCTCAATTAATATATCGCACGCTTACAGCACTTTGGCAACTTTTGGTAGATAGGTAAAACATTTATAGTTGAATTAAGTATTGGTTTGTCTGATCAATATAGTTTTAAAAATTAATTATAAACTATACAACAATACTATAATATAACGATAATGTAATTTTTCTGCTTAATTTGTCATCGGAAATTGCAATCCTAGTCCGTGTGTTGCTAATTCAATCTCTCCTGTATTATTCCAAAACGACAAAAGGTTTTTGGTGCTCGTGAGTTTGCCTTATGATTTGAAAGAAAATAAGTTTCTAGGTAAAAATTAGTTGTTTCAAATGTTTTAATACGAAGAAACAAAATGTGTATGTTTTCGAAACTTCATACTTCTTTCATGTGGCTTGTTAAACGAGAATTATCTTTCTGGGAACTGCGTTTACCGTTTCTCGACCAGAAACATAGTGTCAAACATTTAACACTTTTCCTTGACAAATATCCATATTTCATTGTCTGAAAGCTTTTTTGCCATGTTATTTTCAGAGAGAAAAGCCATGTTTGTCAGTTTGATTGACAAGTAGGAAATGTGTCGGAATTGCTTTCTAAGACAGAAATTCTGAAGTTTCCCACTTCTTTGAGTTCTGTCACAGGGAAAAGCGATTTTTTGAAGTTCTGAAAGCATGCGATATTTATGTGCGTTTATGTTATTATGCAACTTCAATTTGTTTACTCACTTCATGGTTCCCGTTTTCCTGTTTTGCACACCTTTCATGTAAATGATCAAATGACCATTCACACGTAAACCTGTAACACGAACAGTTTTCGAGAACTAAATATTATGGTTCAAAATATAATTTTGAAAAGTTATTCGGAAATTAAATAGTAGAGGAATATGCACATGATAATGATATTTATGGTGAAAAGCAAGTAGCTCTCCCTATTCCAAGTGTATTGAATAAAAGACAACAAATAGGAGTTGCTATTTACCAGAATGTCAAGTGCAGCTCCTTAAATGTAAACAATAGTAAGTATCACGTTGAATTTTTCTGCGAAACGTGAAATGTCAGCCAGGTAACATTATTTATATTTGAAGAGCTCAAGGACCATTATTGTATTGTATTGATCTTAGTCGTAAATAGAAAAATGCTTTTCTTTCATAATAGATCTGACTATTACGAGAATGAAAACTAAGTTCAAAAACGCGCTACAGTACATTCGAAGAGGCTTATATGGAAGTTTTGTGTAAATAAAGATATAATATTTGGCATTAAACATTTAAAATAATATATTTTGTAAAGTTCAATATAGGACTTACAGGAAATTTTATCAAACTTAAATGTGTGTGAAACCATATTTCAAATGCATTATTTTGCCGTTAAAACTAGTAGTTTCATTGCACAGTGAATTTTTTACATGTAGACTCAACCATTCTAAATTCGAATAATGTAAATTTTGCTTTAAAAAATAGTGAAAAAATTAATTATTTTTCACACCTTTTCTAGACAAAACAATGAAAACAACAGTGAAAATTATAGTGCGGGTTTTGTTATTATTTCGACGTCATTGTCAACCTCGTTGTCGACACTCGTATTGGATAATAATCGAATGTTAATGTCAGAACTGTAATAATGGTTTCAAATAAATTGAAATGATAACTGAAACTTTTTAACGGTGAAAAATGAAGGTTACAAAACGGAATTAGGCATCTGGTGCTTCTCGTGTCTGAAGAACTAAGCCCTACCTGAACTTCGTTTTGAAAGAGGAAGAACAAAACTGCTATTCGTCTGAGGCATTCAGTTCACTCGACTCCTGTTGAGAGGACGGCTACTGTGGTCCGAGATTTAACAATTTACACTTGTTTTGTCACCCGTTTTCTAGAAGGTTTGCATTGCTTGTAGCATGATTCTGAGTGCCTAGATCTAAGCCCTTTTTGCCCCCAACGACCCTTCTGCTCAAATTCGCAGTAATTGTATCCTTTTCCTCATACCCTAACCTTTCAGAATTATTTTCGTAATACTTTCATGAAGTGCGCCCAATTTTAATAGAACCTCGACATGGAATACAAATGACAAAACAGCAGCAACTACGAATGTAAACTCCGAGGTGCAGCGGCTGAGCGGGCGTTGAAGAAGCCGCTGCTCTTTCTGCGCGCGCGATGGCGTGAGCTTCGTCACCGCAAACCGCAACGGCCAGGTCCCTCACGCCCCCGCCCCCGCCCCCGCCCCCGCCACGCCGGGGATGAAGACGGTAACGAGGCCGGGCCTGGTGGCCAGGCGGGGCGCGGGCGCGGGCCAGAGGAGATGACCTCGCTTCCGGCCAGAAGACGCGTCCTCGCTTGCGGAGGAAGGGGAAGGAGGGCGGGACCGAAGGGAGGAATAAAGGTGTCGGAAGGAGACGGGTGAGGAAGAGGCGGGGAATGAATGGGAGAGTGGTGGACGGTAGAGAAGGAGAATAATAATAAGGAAGACATGAAACGTGGTGAGCGATATCGTACCTGGGATACGAAACTGCGAAGATGAAGTGGTGGAGAAGTAAAACAGGTGAGGAAGAAACATGGTAGCTGGGAACGAAGGATAGGCAAGAAAAAAAGTTGTAAGAAAGGATATAAAGATGCATGGCAAGTTAACAGCACGTAAGATTGATTGTTAGCGATTCCGGGCGCGTCAACAGCTTAGATCATTAGTACCGAAAGTGTAGTGCGTGTGTTTTTTTGCCCGGGAGATGGCGGTAATCTTCCCCCTGCTGGACGACGAGATCCGGCGCCGACCTACCGTCGGCTAGCAGGGTTTCCCTCAACCAGGTATCTCCCACCAGCGAGGCACCGCCCCAGCCGGGACAAGCCCTAAGCTCGCGACCGGTCGCCCGGCATGTGAGGTAGTGCAGTGCAAAGAGTGCGTAAGAGGTGGAAAGAGGTAGGAATGAGGGGAGGTAGTGGAAGAGATGAGAAGTACAACGGAGAGATCCGTAGGTGCGCTGTCCAATCCAGTGGACGAGAGCGCACCGAGGGGGGTGGGGTGGAGGAAGGAGGACCATGGGAAGAGGAGAGTCTGCGTCGAAGGAAAGAGGGCGATGCGGGGGGGGGGAGGCGGAGGCGGGCAGCGGTCGCTATGCGCGCCACGTCCAGCACGCGGTCAATGTAATTAACGGACGCAGCCACTAACACCGGCTGCCGCGCGTGGCTCCGTCGCCCCCCCTCCTGACGCTTGACACGACCTCCCCTCCCCTCCCCGGCTGTCTCACCCTTCCCGGCTCAGAGCGAGGCATTTGGCGCCGCCACCCGCGCGCCGTCCGCCCAGTTGACGTCACCAGAGATCACCGCTCCGCCCAAGACGAGATGGTGATTCCGGGCGCGTCAACTACAGTTCATTAGTCCCGTAAGTGAAGTGTATGTTTTTCATCGGGAGGTGGCGGTGATCCTTCCCCGCTGGTTGGCTAGATCCGACGACGACATACGGTGGACTAGCGGCGAATTCGCCAAACAGGTATCTACCACCAGGAGGGTTCCCATCTAAGCGGGACAAGCTCAAAGCCCACGACCGGTCTCCCGGCATGTGTGGAAGTATAATGCATGTTTGTGTGTGTGTGTGTGGGGGGGTCAGGATTGGATAAGAAAGAGGGAGGAAACTTCGCGCACGGTCCTTGGCCCGTTTGTGAAGGTACTGCTCCGGCATTTGCCTCGTGTTAATCGGAGAAACCACGGAAAACTGCCGATCAGAGCAACCGACCTCTAGAATTCTTCTCCGGACAAAGAGATAGTGGTTGTGGTGAGTGTGTTGCCAAAGGTGGCGCTACATACCCCACTTTCGTATTTTCAAGTTCATTCGGAATTTTCATTATCATTTTAGTTTTACTTTCTCACATACTACTTAAGTAGTATAGATAAAGTTATGTGATGTTGCAGTGAGCGAAAAAATTGGGCTGACAAATTCATGTTGTAGGCCCTCGATGTCGACATAATGGAGAATTCTTGTTTCTGTGTGTAGTAAATGACTTCCTCAAGCACGTTCTGTAGTCAGAATCCATATTTTGTAGCTCCTTGATACTGAAAATTTGGTTTACGGCAAAACGTCTGTTTGTTTCTCTGTCCCTAGAAAAAAAATGCCGACATATTATAGAAAATTTCGAAAATGTCGGTGGAGCTTTATGCAAAGTAACCCCCGAAATTAAAACATTCGTTTCAAATCGTAGGAACCGCAACCAATCTTCTTTCTGAATTTTCGAAAATTGCACACGTTTGAAATGATGTGAGAAAGTATGTGCTCTTGTCGTACCGCTAGTTTACTATTACGTAAATGACATATTACCTGGACGGATCAAAAAATGATTTTGGGCAGAAGTATGAACGCTCTATCAATATGACCAGAGCTGTGGCTTCCCCTAACACCGAAACTACTTAAGAAACAGCACGACTGAGAAACAATAGAATAATGTTACCAAATTTCATACACACAACATTTCACATTTGCAGGAGTTTCTTAACCTAAACGAGATCGAAGTAAGAATAATTGCAGCAAGTGACCGCTGCAGGGTAATATTTAGCCCAATCTGCTATACGTTTAGGCAATTTGTTATTGTTTGTGTGAATAAGTCTTCCTGTGAGTATTTATCATATTGAATACTTTTGTTTTTAATTTTATAGTCAGAATATATTAGTATTATAGCTGCAGCGTAACTTGCGTATTTTTATTCTCCCACGTGAACCCTGTTAAAGGCAATGATACAATGTGAAAATTGTTTTCCAAAGTAACATAACGTTTAGGTGGATGAATTTAAATCAGTTCATTTTATGAGCTTCCCCAAAAATATTACATGTCAAAGTCAAATATACTTGTCATTGATTGTATTGTTTATTTATTCTTCATCTTCTGTAGATCATCAATAGGGCGCGATCGTCATGCGTTTGGAATATTGCTTTCTAATATCCGTTGCCTATAATTCGCATTCAGGTGTCAATCTGTATTTTACAGAGAAGCGTTTTTACAACGAAGCTATGCATATTTTTTAATGAATGAGTTTATTGCTCTGTTTATGCTTCACACTGTGAGATTTCTTATTAGTTCTTTTAAAGATTGTATTAAAACATTAGTTATAATTTAACTGTAAATTGCTAAAGTATTTTTAGCTACTAAGTTCAGACTAAAAACGAAACAGCTTTTCCTACATTCTACGGAAGGCGATTAATGCATCCGACTGACCTTTCTTTTCATATATTGCCAAATTCGAACATTTTTGAACAGGTAGTGTTTATTGCTTCCTCATGAAACACCTTCGACTGCGTATTTAATTTGGATCCATTTCAAATCCTCGCTGTGGCAACGCTCTACCCCTCCTCGGCCTTCTGCGAATACAACGCCCCCTCCACACCTCGCCGTGACGCGTGACACGGGCGCTGTCGCTACCGTCGCTTCGTCTACCTTTGCCGCTGCCGCCACAGCCACCGCCTCCGCCACGGCCCCGCCACCGCCGCCACCGCAGCCGCCGCCGTCACCGCCGCCACCGCCGCCACCGCCGCCACCGCCGCCACCGCCGCCACCGCCACCGCCACCGCCACCGCCACCGCCGCCGCCTCCACCGCGGTCACCGCTGCCGTCTCCACCGCCGCCACCGCCAACGCCGCCGCCACCGCCAACGCCACCGCCATCGCCAACGCCAACGCCAACGCCAACGCCAACGCCAACGCCAACGCCAACGCCAACGCCAACGCCAACGCCAACGCCAACGCCACCGCCACCGCCACCGCCACCGCCACCGCCACCGCCACCGCCATCGCCACCGCTGCAGCTGCGGCCGTCGTCCCTGCGATTACCATCCTTCCCCCACCGCCCTCCTCGCCCTTTACCCTCTCTTCCTTCGTGGATCTCCCGCCGTCCTCTTTCACTCCGTCACCCGCTCAGTTTAGCTTAGCGCCAGCATTACCGATATCTTTGATCGCAGGGTCCTAGGGTTCAGTCCCGACACTAGCGAGACGGCTGGGTCGAATTCAGTCGCTGTCTGGAGTAGAATTCTAGCGTCCTTTTGCTCTGAGCGCTAGTTTTCCGTGGTTTCTCCGATCAACACCAGGCGAATGCCGGAGCAGTACCCTAACAAACGGGCCACGGATCGCGCGCGATCGTTTCTTCCTCTCCCTTCTCCTGTCCTCACCCCTTACTTACACACACTTACACTATCATGCACTACACTACCACACATACCGCGAGACTGGTCGGGTGCTTAGAGCTTGCCTCTGATGGGGCGGTGCCCCGCTGGTGGGAGATGCCTGGTTGAAGAAATTCTCTGAAGCCAATATGTAGGTCGGCGCTGGATCTCACTGTCCAGCGGAAGACAACCGGTACTTTCCGCGATAAAACATTCAGGGCATTTAGGGTTAAACATTCATAAAACTAACGGGAAAAACCACCATTGCACTGGCACTGCTCGGAAACAGTAATTAATCAATCTTCTCTTTCACAACTGTCCCCCCCCCCTGCCGCTATCAACTCCCTCACCTACCGCCCTCTCGACGCCCGTCAATTCCCCCTCCCCCTCCCCCCTGATTTCTCACCTTCGAAGATATCACACCTATCTTCGTCGTCCGGGAGCGGCGGCTCAGTGCATCAACTGATGTTACTGCAGTGTCTCTGACCGGAAGGTCCTAGGGTTAAACTCTCGATGGAGCCAGGATTTTTGACACTAGCTTGTCAGATAGGTCGAGTTCAGTCGTGCCTGGAGGAGAATTCTAGAGGCTGGCTGTTCCCATCGATAGTTTTCCGTGGTTTCTCCCTAGTAGTAGAAGTACCCTAACAAACGGGTCACGGACTGCGCCCAATCTGTCCTTCCTCTTCCTTGTCCTATCCTCTCCCCTTACACACACTTACACTAACATACACTACACTACCACACATGCCGGGAGACCGGTCGGGAGCTTAGAGCTTATCCGGCTGGGGCGGTGCCCCGCTGGTGGGAGATACCTGGTTGCGGGAAACCCCGGTAGCCGACGGTAGGTCGACGCCGGATCTCGCCATCCAGCGGGGGAAGATCTCGGCCACCTCCCGAGGAAAAAAAACATGCACTACACTTACGGGACTAATGACCTCCGAGGATGACGCGCCCGGAATCACTAACAACAAACCAACCAACAACGAATGCACCCTCTGTTTCGCAGGTCCTTTCTCCTGCAACTCCCACACAACTCAGCGCTCTAACTAACCTTCCTGCCACCGCCTTCGCCTCCGCCGGGCCAACCTCTCCACCTCTCTGCCCGATAACCCGGCGCCGTTTCCCTCCCCTCCCCTCCCCTGCGGCGGCGGCGGCGCGCTGTCACGACGCCAAGCCGCGTCCCCGCGACCCCTCGTCTCGACCTGTCCCTTCCGGCGCCTGTCGCCTCTGCTCGCCTTTGCCTCCCTGCCCGCCTGCAAGCCCGCCGTCTTCCTCCGAGGCCTCTAGATATTCGTACGTTTCACTGCCACGTGCTATGCTTTAGTGGAAAGGTTTGACATTTTACGGCCTCTTTGTTGTACATTTGCTTCGACTTCCTGATCCTCTTTGATATAATATTTTTTTAAAGAAATTCTATGTCAACGTTTTCTGGATTTCGTGAAGATAAGTAAAATGTCTTCTGATTTAAATTACTAGATTCAGCAGCTCCTTTAAGCAAAATTTCCTGGTTCCTTCAATACGCTTATTAAAATCCCGATGTCGTGAATATTATTAATTGATAAGGTGGAAAAGTAGGTATTTGTAAAGAGATGCGTTATAAATTTTAGATCCATCCAATGATATTTGTAAATTATATTTTTTTCGTTTACTTTATGAAGTGTACTCATTTATTCCACACAAAAACGTTTATTTTATCAATTGCATGCATGCAATAAAAACTCTACGTTTACAAATTAGAACTGTGACAAAGGGTAGAAACCCTGCAATTAAGACAGCACGGACAACACCATACAATATCTCTCATTATTTATAACTTTTGCAATTTTCAAAAATTCAAAGATTAACAAAAATCAAACTTGCACCATTTTTTAAGCGTACTGCCGTCTCTTCTTGGAAAAAAATAAGCGAAAAAAATTGAAAACATTTTCGCGAACTTTTTATAAATTGCATTAATATTTCGCAGAATTTAAGCCAAAACTTCTAATTTTTCAAAAGATTGTACGTGACGTTTTTAAAAATCTGATTTTTAAAACAAATTTAGTTTAAACCAAAGATCTCTTACTTCTATATTATATTTTTGCAATGTTAATTTTTTTGACCTTTTGAAAATACCGAGTGATTGCTGAAATTGTGATAACTAGTTAATGGAATGGAACAACGTAAAATATTCCACAAGAGTATTATTTTATTTAATAGGTAATTATTACATACAAATTAGAAAACTTGATGCTAAGTGGCTAGGCGGAAGGCCTTTAAGCTATTACAATACCTACATTCTACCGCGTTCTAACCTTTCGTATTTTGGTATTCACCCCAAATGGTCTCTCCGTCGCATCAATGCCGCGGAAAAGAGACCATAAGGTACGGCTGAGGAAAAAACCCCTGAAGGTGAAAAAACCTGCCGTCAGAAGCCGAGTACATGCTAATCTATCCGATTTTTGCTTTTAAACTATTTATTTATTTGGCGCGGGCATCAGGCATTCTCCTTCCAGTGTTTGGCCTCCTCACCACCTGAAAACAAGAGTATACTACATCTAAAATGTTAAAGAGATGTTGGCAAAATTTAAAAAATGTGAAAAGAAATAAATTTTGTCTTTACTCGTTCTGAAATGTGTGGAAACAAAATCTCTGAAAATTGCTTAAGTGACTTGCGTTTCTATTTTTTAAGGTTTATAACTATTGTATAGTCTCTCATATGGTCTCCTGTATTATTTCAGTACTATACATACCTTTTTCGGCTCTCACACACAACCAGTCTTTATAAATGAGGTCTCTAAAGAAAGAGAATTTCACGTAGACGTGACGATTTTCACTTCAAAAATATTGATATATTGATATAAATTGACTTTAAAAATATCAAGGATATTTAAACAAACGCATCTAAATATTCATGTCAAATGCAACCCGCAACACTTTTTTGACTATATCGGGAAATAATTCCTAATCGAAGCGTTTTAGGGCCTTAAAAACTAAAGTGTTGAGGCCAAACGCCTCAAAGAAACGTTCTTCATACCGTAATCTACAGGATGAGATCTTGAACATTCTTGTACTTTTTGCAGGTTTGACCCTTCTTGATTGTACCCCACCCGCTCATAGCCTGTGGAATCTGCAACTGTTTGTGAAATTAAACTAATTACTTAATATTCTATGCGATTGAATTACATGGGTGTACTTCTCTTATCGGTAATAAAATTAAATAAGAATAGTTTGAATTGACAAGGTTGTATTGTATTGTTATCAATTACTAGGAGATGCATAGAACAAGTGAAGGAGGATAAAAGGGTCTTGAGGGAAAAAGGTCTATTACAGGTTTAATAGAGAAATGAAAAAAGTACGGAAGAGGGTGTGGTTTAACATGCGAAAGTTCTCGCACGGGTACGCTATTGTGTCTTTTATTTTGCTATAATGTAATGTTTGTAAAGTTCTGAGCTTCTAATATTTGATCTGGAATTTATAGATCAATGTCTCCCATTCTAATATTGTAAATCAATATTCTCTAAGTCGCTAGGTGATCATAAATACAGTCCAAGTCCCACTAATATGGTGTGCAGAACAAACCTGACGTCATCAAATGACTCCGTGGAATGGCAAAGAGGTAAACATTCTCAAAATTAATATTATTCCTAAATGAGTGCGAAGAAATGTTAACCGTAACGTAGATAAAGAGGTATAATTGCACTCGTGATAAGTGGGAGAACTGTATTTTATCGTCTTTTGTTTTATTGAACATACCACTCATGGAATTAGACACACTAGTTTGATTAATTACTGTTATCTTATTTCTTGTCGGTAAGTTTTAGCTCATAATTTGTTTTCTCTTTCGACAATTTTAAATCATTATTGATTCGCATTCTATTTTCTCACTACTTTAACTTGTTTTCCTTCCTTACACTTTGATACATTTCCACCTGATGAACTGATGAGCATGTGCTTACATAATCCAGTTATATGAGCCTGAGAGCGTATTATTATTTACTACAATCGGAAATGAAATGGTAAATACATTACAGTTTGAGAGAACATCTTAAACGTTTGCATCGCAGAGTACTATTCTGTAGCATGCTGGTCTAGCGTTAGGTAGCATGCTTCGTACACTTTCAGATTTGCGCTCAAGGAATCACATTTGAATAATTTTCTTGAATCAGCGTTAGCCTAATACTCTTTTAATGACTTCGTACTGCAAGAAAAGGTGTGTTGTAAAATGAAGTAAGACGATCCATTTGTTTTACAGCCGTAAAAAAAAACAACGAAATCATTAGTATAGTCTTGAATTTATTTTAAACACGGTGCATGTTGTTCGTCTTAGAAACGATTGCCATAACAAAACGAATATCTGGGAGATACTAAATTATTTGGAAAGTTACTGATTTATCTTGTCTCTTGTGTACAAGTGCATAACGTTTTTGCAATATGTCACACCCGGTAACTGATACATTTATGATCGTCCTTATTGCTGAAATCTCACTCAAAAATAGAGTAAAAAGCACTTGTCCTTTTTAATGAAAATTGTTTGATAAAGCTTATTTATTCATAAATTTGCATTGTTCGCGTTATTTATCCTTTTTGCGTAACAGTTTTCAAGTTAAGAGATGGAAGGAAAAAAGTTTTGAATCGCGAGAAGTGAAAGGTTGTATTCCTTTCTCTTCCGGTTCGCTTCTTTTTCCGCTGAGCGCCGTCACGTCCTGCCTCCATTAAGAGCTGCCGCGTTTCGTCCACCCCTCCCAAATTCTCCCAGCCCCTCCCCGAACCACCTCCTTCCACTACCTCCCACCCCCTCCCTCTTAGCTTTGCCGTCCGCGTCGTCGCCTCCCGACTCCTCGACTCCTTCTGCCTTCTCCTTTCCGCTTCATCTCTCTTGCAACTTCAGTTACTTTGGGTCAGGTACCATCTCCTCTCTGTCATTACCCTACGTGCTCTTTACTGACCTTTCGTTCTCCATGATAATTCTCTTGGGATTCACCTTCCGTCGCCAACACTTCTTTCCTCCTGCAAATCTATTCCCCTCTTTCTGCCGTTTTTCATCCCTCTTTAAACCTCTTTTTCTGTTTCCCAAGCAACCTAACTATTCTCATTTCGTACCACCCAACTACGTCTCTTACAATATTTCGCGCACTATCCAGCTTCCAATACATCTGTACATTACAATACAACACAACCATCGAATACTTATTTTTCTCTCCACCCATCTCTCCATGTATACCTGTGCCTTTTCCATCACACCTCCTCCTTTTTTCTTCTCAACTTCATTCGCCTCTCCTCTTCTGTCTCCATAGAACCTTCCTTCTGTGCCTTCACTCGCCATGACACCTCTCCCGTTCTTCTCCTTTTCGTGCTGTCCCCTCCCCGCCCCAGGTGCTTTTATCTCGCCTGTTTCTTTCCTCCGGGGCAGAAGTAATCTCTTTCCTTTCGCAGTCCGCACTTGAGCCCAGCTATGCAAACAAGGGGGAAAAAGTCGCCTCTCAGCGTGGCGGACGCGCTCGCGGCAGTAATGAAATACGGCGCTCGACCCAATTAATACACGAGAGCGGAGGCGTGTTCGCGCGTTTTCCAGCGAGCCGACGGCGACGGCGGCGGCGACGGCGCCGACGCGTCCGGGTACGCAAGAACGGGCCGCCGCCGCCGCCGCCGCCGCCAACGGCCTCCTGACACGCGAGCCCGCGCAGGCGGCCGTGCTTTTGTTGGGAGGCCCCGCGGGAGGCCGTGAAAGCGCGCAGGAGCCCTGCGGCAACCTCTGCCAGCCTGGGGCAGACACCTCCCCTGCCCCCTCCCCCTCCACCCGCCGCTTTTCGTGTTACACGCCTTCGTTCCCTGGGTGCTTTAATTAGTAATGTTGCTCGCATTTAAGGTGGGGAAGAAATCGGCTAACCACTAATGTACTACATGGAACTTTTATTTGATAAACATTTATTAAAAATGGAAAGAAGACATTTTAAAGCGGATGTGGTTTGATAATATCTTCCTCTTAAATATGATTACATACCTCTAGTTAACAATACTTTATGATCCTCGGCAAATATTGCTCTTGGTGTTTTAATATTACAATTCGTCTTTTTTATGATATGTGGTAACCACATGAAAACGCTAATTCCTGCTCCACAAGTCATTTACAAGTAATTTCATTCTCACATGCAGTTTAGAAATGTTATCGCGGTTACATGCGGTTTAGACTTGTCTATTATTATTTTAGGAATGATAATAGAGCGATTATGATTTTCCAAATTACTTTATTTTAATTAAGAGAACATATTTGTATCTTCGTAAAAATATGTGATTTTTTAATATATACTTTTACTTGAGTTTTCTTCCTTGTGTACAATAACCATAATGGTTATTTTTGGTCATCTATTCTGAGTATGCAGCGCCCTACTCCATTGTGCTTTTCGCCTGTACCCCACGGATCTATTAAAAACAATCTGACCACTCTTAATGTTTTTCTCACAAATTACTGCGGCTGTCATTCCCTCCTTACATTATATAAACAGTTGTGTGGATTGACCCCAGGAATAATGAAACGATGAACTAATGTGTAAATGACAGCTTATCTATTTCTGAAAAATACATTTCTACCATAGGCTTGTACATTAACAATTTTCAGTTATCTCGTTGCAAAGAGAAAAGAACTTTCCTCATACCGCTGTTCGTGCCTTGAAGTTTATGAAACCTTTATATTCAAGTTGTTTATGCGAGAGCGATTTTTTATTCATCACCAAGAACCGTATTGAGCTCAATTTGGAAGTGGATATCTGCTTGAAACTTTCAGTTGTTGTACCCTTTCTCATTAAAGATCGTGATAATTTATTTTTTCCCAAGTTACAGACTCACTTTTCAACTAAATGTAATTATCATTCTGACACAAAAATTTAGGGTTTTCTAAACATTTGTACATTGAAGATATTCTGTATTATTATATTCAGATTAAAAAAACATTTGCTTGCTTTGTTGAGAGTGATCAAGCTAAACTTCTTGCACTTTCTCATAGGAATTTATAATATAATTTTAACAGAATTGTTTCAGAATACTGTTATTTTCAATGATTAAAAATTGAAATAAGGAATTATTCACTGAAGTGAATAATTTGGTTTATAGGGGCATTTTCGTAGTTGAAAACACTGCAAAGTCTGAACATGCTGTAACGGTTAATGTAGTTAAGCTGTTGGTGCTTCTTTCTTTGTTCGTTCGTTGAACGGCATTGATCTGGAGTTGAAAATATAGATATGTCGTCGAGCCTGGTAAGTTCAGTTATGTATGTGAACAGTTTATTTTCAAGTCGCAGAGTCGTCAATAACAAAGGGCTGAAAACTGCGTATAATAATAATAATAATAATAATAATAATAATAATAATAATAATAATAATAATAATAATAATAATAATTATTATTATTATTATTATTATTATTATTATTATTATTATTACAATTTTAGTTCTCATATAGAGATCACAAGAAGTGGACACCATCAAATGGTACGCAAACATAATTGAATAGTTGAAAGGAAAGAAGCATGTGTAATTCGTATTCCAATGGTTTGGAGAGAAATTAAAAGTCTCCTAGAACACTTATTTCTGTCTCACGAAAATGGAAGGTTTTTCCAAACAGAAGGGGAAGATGAAGAAGAAGAAAGAGAAGAAATAATATCCAAATATGCCAACAGTTCGTAATTCGGTTCAACACGGCAAATCTTAATCAATTCCTAAGTTACTGTGTGAATAGACACTTCAATAAAAGATGAGACAGATTCTGACAGTGAAAATGCAGAAATTGTAGAGAGTAATACAGTATATCATTCTAGAACTCACAATAAGCATCTTATTGGGCAAAAGAATGATCTCGTTCTATCCAAATACAAAAGGCTGAACGTCTTGCATCAAAGGAAGGATCTGACTAAAAATACGAAAGTGAGATTATTTAGGAAAAGGAAATGTTTGCTTTTTATTTTTGTTGGGAAATATACAGTGTTATTGCAAAGATATTAATGCTCTGTGAACGACCAGGCGAGTGCCGGACCAATACCCTGAGAAACGGACACCTCTTACCTTCTTCCTTGTCGTATCCTCACTCCTTACTTACTTACATGCATTACACTATCACACATTCCGGGAGATCAGTCCGGAAGCTTTGAGCTTGTGCCAGTTAGGGCGTTGCCCTGCTGGTGGGAGATAGCTGGTTGGGGAAAACCCCGCTAGCCGACGGTAGGTCGGCGCCGGATCTAGTTGGCCAGCGGGGGAAGTTCACCATCACACTCGGCGATAAAAAATATTCACTATACTTACGAACCTAATAGCCTTAGCAGTTGACGCGCCCGGAATCCGTAATCAATCAAGTTAATTTAATTTATGGCTAGTGGGCTCTTAACTTCTCGTGCGTATCTCGTGGCACAGAGCGAAGTCGTTTGCCTTTCACGAAGGAGGTCCGGTTTCGATTCCCGTAGAATCTCCTGTAAAAGTTGTTCCAAGGAAACCAGTTTGGCTGCTTCACAAGGGCTAGTCCAACCCCTGTAGAGTGTCCTAAACCCTACCCCTATCCTAATTTCTTCCCATTTCTGGCCGCTGGGTAGAGACGCAGGAGCGCGTGGTGGGAGGCGCGTACGCGGAGATGCTACCTGGCGGTCCTCTTGACAACCGACAGACGAGACGAGACTTACATACGAGAGAGATTAATGGAGGATTACCTTGCGCTCAACGCTTGGCAAGGAGCCAAGAGACGCATTGCGTCGATAATGATTAAGAATGCAACAAATTAAAGAAAAACCTTCAGGAGTTTAAAATTGTAACGAATTCTGCTGTCTCGAATGTAGGTGCAATAGAAATCAGCGTGCAAGTTAAGATAGTGTGTGTTGCGGGTTGACTGTTATACAGTAATACAGTTCAATAGTGTAACGTAATGATCAAACGAAAACACTTGATAGTTTCATGCTACACAGCACATTTCTGTGAGGAAAAGTGCACATTTGTCAGAAACTTTTAGAACTTAGTCACTTATCGCGTGTCATAGAAACGATTGTGAGGGGAAGTACTATTTTTTGTCTTCTTTAGTAATTACCGGAAAAAATATCGATTTGGTTTACTAAGTAATAGTAAAAAGTTTATTTGCGATTGTTTTTTTATTTAAGGTTTCATCAACTACTAGGACATTAGTGACCGCTATAGGCGTTAACGTTATAAGATAAGGTGTGAACGGACAAACCCAAATTCAACCATGCCCGCGGCGGGGCTGGAACCCGCGATCCTTCGGTCCGAGTTTGCTACGACACTACTGCCTTAGCGGTTTCGGCCACCGGATCGGCTATTGGAGATTTGTAAGTTAATAATAAAATAAATTACAAAAATATTACAATTTCCAAGCTCATCCATTTTCCGTTAAATGAAAAATTGTCGATTACAATATCCGTAAAAATTATTTTTCTACATAAAAGTAGGTTGAATTATCATCTGTCTGAATAAGAAATCTAACAATTCATATAAATACCGGCAAGAGTGTATAATAATTCATTGCATCACCAATTCTCCGTTTAAACCATTAAAAGCACGTGCTTTCCAAGAATTCTTCCAAAATTATGCTAAAGGGAACCAGCTAAGAGTTGTACCAATCGATTTGTTTGTCGAGAGAATGGAATGAGCTGTTGATCACATATGTAGATGTTGTTAGTCATTGTAAATGCGTTTTCGTTTTCTAAAAACCAAAAACTTTTTGTTTTAGAGATCTCTCAGAATCTCCTCGATGGGTCCGCGAAAAATATTACGTTCCCCACCAGTAAACTGAGACCCTTGGAAATGACACCTCATTTGTCTGGATTGGTGGATTTAATGTAGTGCAACCGTGAGTGACGGAAGCAAATTCTTGATTTCTTTATAAGGAAATACTGAGTAGTTCGTTTGGAGGATATCACCGTGTGAATAACATTTCGAATGTCCGCCGGCTCTGGTCAATCGTTTCGTGGGGTCTTTCCGTGAATTCGACTGATGACGAAGCAGTTTATTCCACTTTGGGAGACGAATCGCAAAATCCTTTTCCATCCTGACTTCAAAATGCAGCCCCGTATCTGGGCTTAGGTAGAGCGATAACCATTTTCTCCATCCACCGTGATCTGAAAATACAATTGAAGTATTACAAAAACAGACGTCAGGACTAAACTTCAATCAGGCTGATGAGTCATAGGAAGAAATCCTTTTAAAGCACTCTCCATCCAGGAAGTGTATCTGTATCTGTGAATCCCTTCTGTTTGACCGAGGATGAGAGTTACTGTGAGAATATGAATAGTGAGTGCGTGAATATGTAGTGTTTTCGGGCGATGTGGTCGTTAGTCCTTTAATTTCAAATCAATTCAATTCAATGATGCCTTATTTTCCGTTGCGAGGCTCAGGGCTTGAGGCCTGCTCTTCCGCCTGACCACGAAAAATTCTTCTACGCTTCGTTCCCCTGACCACGCAAATTCCGCTACGCTACTGCCTATGGCAGAGAAAGGAGGTATCATTCGACCGATAAAACAGTCGTTTATAATTTTGATCAGAGGCTTCATTTAGGCTTGAGGATATTTTACACGCAGTAAATCTACAACATCGGACAGCGGGCTTTACTTCCCGTCCGAAGGATTTAAAAAATCCACGGTTTCGATCGCGTTGGAACCGGTATAACAGCCCGAATTGCTAACCGTTACACTATCGGACTCGCTAGTTACACCACCAAACTCGCCTTTTTAAACTTAAAAAAAAATATTTAGTGCATGGTATACCCGTGAGGTGTCGTTTTCGCTCCCCACTAGAACGCGAGAGGTGCAGTGCGCCCCTGCACGCCGTCGTGCGAGTTTTCCTGGGCGAGGCTGAGGGAGCGAGGGCTGAGCAACCCGCCTGGGGGCGTGTGGCGGTGGGGGTGGGGGTGGGGGTGGGGGCGGTTGGCTTATCGCGCGGCGCCGTCGGAGGCCGCAACGAGCCCATCGCGCCGCCGCTCGTACATCAAACGCCTCAAGCGCGCCCTCGTCCCCCCTCCCCTGCCCTCCCCTCCCCGCCCCGGGGAGGGGTGCCAGAGCACATGGGGCGCGCCCTGCCGGGAAAATGTTTGGAAAGGGACGAGGCATCGCGAGGCGTTGGGAGGGAGGGGAGTGGACTCGGTGTGTGGAGTGCAGTGCGCAGCGTGTGGATCGAATTTCCACGGCGGGGAGAGGTGTGGCGGTCATTGACGTGAAAGGTGCGGCATGGCGGGGAAATGGCAACGACAGGTAACGGTGTGGCGGACAATGACAGGACAGGGAGCGGTATGGCGGGCAATGTTATGGCAGGGAGGGGTATGGCGGGCAATGTCATGTCAGAGAGCGGTATGACGGGCAATGACAGGACAAAAAGCGGTATGGTGGGAACGACGGAGCGGTATGGCGGGGAAAAGGCATCGACAGGGAGTGGTATGACGGGCAATGACATGTCAGGTAGCAATATGGAGGGCAATAGCAGGTCAGGGAGAGGCGCGTTGGGCAGAGGGTAGCAGGGTGTAGCGAGGGGGTAGTTGAATGACGGAGCCAGGAGAAGCACGTCAGGAAATGGCGTGGCGGGAGAGAGACGTGAAGGGAAGAAGATGTGACTGGGAGTGGTGTGGAGAAGAGCGGCGTAGCTTGGGGGGGAGTGGCTAACAGGGCAAGCGGAAGCCAGTCCGTTGCCGGCTGCGTCAGCTGCACGTTAAATGAGTGAAGACGGTGCATGCGAGGTATTTACCCCAGAGGAAGCTTCGTGTCTCTGTCGGTTTTCTTCTTGTGGAAAGTAAAGACGTATTTTCTTTCCGCGCAGTGTGGAATTAAATTTGAATTTTAATCAATTTATATCGAACATGTTCAACACGCAGACCAGCCCTGAGGAACACCACGAAAAAGGTCGAAACGTCGGCAACACAGCCTTCGACGCGGCGTCACCCGGACAGCGATGATCAGTCACATCTTCAACATGAAACATTATAAAAAATTCTTCTTATAACGGAGATTTGAAAGATCTCAAAGCGTGTGAATATTTGTCTGAGTAAGACGTAAGGAATCTTCATACCTCTTTACTTATGAAAACCAACTAAATCTGGTAAAATTGACAAAGAACAACAATAATTGGATAGACTTTTCTTCTTAGTTCCCCAACCTACCAAATTATCTTCAAAGCGGAACAAAGTAATACGACGGTTCTATAACTAATCCGACGTTTCAGTTTCATTATAACAGTCAGTATTTGAATGTATAAAACTACCTTGCTTCGATTAAATTATGCTACTTTGCACAAAAGAATTAAGCACGTCAGAAAGAGTTATACAATAGATGAGGGCGTGGCTTTTGTGGGTGATGAATGGTCTCGTGAATTTATTTTCTGTATTAGCTGTTCAATGTTTTCAAACTTCCGGCAGTTTATGTTTGTTTCTGTTTTGTGACGCGGCAAAAATACCCAGAATTAATAAAACAACATTATCTTTTTAGGTGCCGATGTACAATTCAATTAAAAAATTTAGGCACCTTAAATCAACAAATGGTTTTCCGCTTCATCCAGTGGAATTCGTAATGTACTTCCAAAGTGACGGGCAAATACAAAGGTATTTATCTACCTTTCGGTAAAAAATAGAAATTCTATAATTGATGAAATAGAAACGTTTGAGGACGTGAACTATGTCGGTAATATTAATTTAACTTTGGATCTAGATAGCACATATCTCCGATCTTACGAATATTACATAAAGACTACCTTTCATTTTGTCCCTCTAGTTGTTGGTGTGACTAAATAGGTTGTTCTGCAAACATTTTGGCTTATTTATTCAATATAAAAAGTATTTAGCCAATTGCAAAGAAACACAATGAAGCAATAATTTAATTAGGAGAAAGATATACAATTTATAATAATCCATTGCTTTTCTACAATGTTTTACTAATAGCATCTAACATCATCAAACACTACATTCTACGTTAAAATTCTAACGTTTCGGCATTGTTTACACGTTTTATTTTATTAAAAAATTCATCGTACTACTGAAACAAAAGAACAATACTGATCCGTCTACATGTACAGTGTGTGTACACAATAAATTGACAATGTACTGAACCACATAACAAAACAATTTTAGCTTCATTGTTTGATCTGAAGTGCTATGAATATATGCTATACTATGGATCTTGAAATGTGAATAATAGAAATCAACGACTCGTAGAATTTATTTGCTTTTTTTATAGAAAAAGGGGATAAATTTATTCATTCGGAGCAATTGATATGCAAAACTACAGCATGAATTACTCTTAATATGTAAAGGAGCACTACTTAATTACATGCCACTGCTGCATGTATTGAAAAAAAAAGTTCAACACGGTTGACCTAAAACATTCTATTTTACCAATTTGAACATGAGAGCTGTGTAAGTAGTCAAATTGAGAGTCGTAATGAAAAGCTGCCCTAATTCCTAGATGATTATTCAGATTTGCTTCCCTCTTTGCAGTATTATTTTCAATGGTGCGTGTGTGTTCTTCAGCAAGTCGCTCTTGCCTCGGAGTAGCCGATTCATAACTTTTCTAGATGCCAATCTCTTATCACGTGTAATCTGTTTTGACGACTGTGCTTTTCGTTTCGATTATGTTTTAAACAATACAGTAGTCACAAATTTCTGTAAACGAAGAGGTTATTTAGAAAGTGGTTAGGCGGAAGAGCAGGCCTTAAGGCCTGAGCCTCGCCACAAATAAAGACTATTATTATTATTATTATTATTATTATTATTATTATTATTATTATTATTATTATTAAGTGTAAGATATCTATAGATAATATCTATGTATTGTACATTGAACATGACTGTATACTATATACCATATATTATTGTACTTTTTACTCTCTCAACGTACCTCAATTTTTAAACACTTTCAAACTCACAATGTTTTCTTGCCACGGTTTGTATATAACACGGACTGAGGACAATGCATGTACAACATTGACATTCTTTACTATGTGGTTACGGTTTTGTTTCAAATGTTCCTAATTGTGGGCATTGATGAAATTAGAAGTGGATCTCAAACGTCATCCTCTGGTGGCGCGCAGCTAAACTATTGACATTGATGCACTCTTGAATCTTTGATATAAAACTAGGCGAAAATGTCCAGAAACGTAATTATTTTGTAAATATATTAAGGTTTATGGTTATAAATTATAGCCTATAGTACTTTAGATCTTTAAAGAAAGGAAACAAACATTTCGTCAGTATTAGTTCACTAGATTGAGATTATCGCGCTGTAAGACAAAGCACTTCTGTCTTTATATATTAGTATAGATAATTCGAGCGGGGCACACAGTTTACATAAAACACGTTGGAAATAATTCAATTAATAAACTCCCACCGCTTGCATGAAAACAGTTGAAACACAAATTGACCCGTTCAAGAAATTTAAAAAATAGATTGAAGGAAAAGATATTGCAATGCGAAGCAAGCATTGTCGTCAGGAAGCAAAAGGATGCGACTGGCGCAGTCTGTCGGCTAGCGCGAGTAATTAATAGATAACTTCGTTCGTAAAAAGTAAAATCCATCTTCAGATTGAAATTAAATATTAATATTATTAAAGGAAAGGGCAATCGCTAGTTATTTGATTAATATACATGTTATAACCTGCAAGAAATATTGAAATAATTCTTAAATTACGGGAAATAATCAGGACTATATAAACAGTAGATGTAATTTTCCATTATATACTGTTTAAATGAATTAAAGTAAACAATTTATACGTAATTAGGGTCTTGTACCTAAACCACGAGAGACGAGTTCGATTCCCGTCGGTGGATGAGGATAAAAATTACTATCTATGAAGATCGAAATGCTTTTACATTAAGTAGTTTAAGATATAGTGTTCCGACAATGTAATAATGAATTTGACGAAAGTGTCTGAATGAGCTTGAGGATTAAATATTAATCGTTCAGAACACATAGATTGATCTTATTTCATAAAAAAAATTACAGTATTTTAGAATTGAAAATGTTGTTTACATGTAATAACTACGGAACAGATTTTCATGTAAATACATATTTTTACAGGAACAAGATACCCGCATTCAATAAAATGTTTGAGTTTACAAGACATTCTGAATGAATTAGAACCATTTTTATTTTACATATTTCTACATACGAGTATTTTATTACCTATTATTATTATTACCTATTTTCACATATTTCGTTCAAAAATACACATTTCATTCATATTTTGTTACATTTTATTATATTTAAACTTTTGAAACAACATTTCAGATGCTACTTGGCAGTGTATAGTATAAGTTACTAAAAATGTTCTGCTGAAAAGCAATGTAATGCTTGCGCGCTTCTATGACCCTTGGTCTTTCGTCATGAATTGTCAAACTTGCCCCCCTTCTTGGAATCAGGAATGTGCGGGTGTTTGTGAGACGTAATTTCAACCACGACCTTACTCATGTTTCTCAGAGCCAATGCGTAACTCGTTCGAAAACTAACAATTATTTTTGACAGGTCATCGCGTTGTGAGATTGGGGGGGGGGTGCGGCCCCTTTAACCCTCCTCCCCTTCCCGCATCCATCACTGGTTGCACGGTCCTACTATTCTTCACTTGAGCACTGGCAACTCGTAAACTTACATACAGGGAACGCTTTTTATATTTTGAATAAAACTCGTATGTGTGGTGAAAACAACTGTACAGGTACGTTTGTAATGGTAGGACTTTCTTTCAGCTGCTCTGAATTCATGTTAAAATCTGATCGTCGACGCTATTTACTCTGAAAATGCTTGTGTATACCCATTTTAAATAATATAGTTAATTTTTATTTTACATATTTTATGTTTTTTCTTACATATATTGAAAAAAATAAATACATATGCATGTATGTATGTATTTTCCTTTTTTATAACAATAAATTCCGTTTCTTAGAGGTAACATACAACCCAACTATTATTTTAGGGAAAATGCGATTTTTTTCTTCCAATTTCCAGCTTTTAAAATTATATCAGAAATTTTGATTTATCAATATTTTATCATTAGCAATATATATATATATATATATATATATATATATATATATATATATATATATATATTTATAATAATTCACTTTGATTTGCACGAATGCAAAATAATATGTTAATTGTACGCTTTTTATAAGCCAATTTAAATTATTATCCATTTAGTAGTACAAAGATATAAAGGCGTGACTACTTCAATCTTGTAATATTGTAATTCGAGCTACAAACAACATGAAAGATAACATTTGTCGTAAGACCTGAATAGTTCTCTCTTCCAGTTGCGAAGATAAAGTCAGTTCTTTGCTTCTCGTTCCACCCCGCCGTTTGCCGTTCGGTGCCATCATATGAATCGAAGGCCTCCGAACCCTTGAATAAGCGAGAGAGCGAAGTCATCGCGTCGGCGCATGCGTACAACGAGCCCATCGGCCGGGTGCCGGAACACGATCGGAGAAGCCATTACTGGACAGATGACTTACGCCGTTTATGGAAAAGAAAGGAAATCTACTTAACATTTCAGGAAACAGTTGGTCCGGGGACATCTGAAAGCTATATTTCAATAGAATAGCTTTCCATTAATAATGGAACAGCCCCCCTTGCGATCCGGTTCCTCAATATGTTGCTACGCCCGCGCTTGCTGGCGCCCGCCGACCCCGCCCCGCCCCTCCCCTCCCCGCCCCCGCCACTCCCCGCCCCCGCTACTCCCCGCCCCCGCTACTCCCCGCCGATGCCATCGCCAACGCCTCCAGCCCGTTTCCCGCGATCCACCACCGCTCCCCCAAACTCCACCATCGCCGTCTCTGTGACCTCCGCAGTGGTGATCAAGGCATCCAAACTCTCCTCCTTAGGTATGGTAGGAAATGGTGAGGAGTTTACGACATTTGCATCATGGAAATAGCTCTGAGGCGTTGTTTTGTCGTAGGTTTTTATTTCTCCGGAAAGCTTTTGCGGTTGCATCATTTGCACTATTTCAAGTACTCTTAATTCAAAATCAGGTTGCTATTTTCACATGCTACATTCCAATTTTTTTTATTTTACTTAAATTTTAATTTTATTTATAATAATACCGTGGAATAGATTTAAAAATATGTAATTTAATATATTGTTATTATTTTCCACTGAAGATGGCCGCAATGCGACCGAGAAAGCTTTCTGAAGAAACAAAAATCTACGACAAAACAACGCCTCAAATCTATTTCTCCTCCGTAGTATCACACACTCTTTCTTCCCATCCTTCGCAGCCACCACCCCTTCTCGCTTCGTCACTTCCGCCACCGTTCCATTTTTTCACATTCATCATAGTCCATCACCGTCGTAGTTCATTGTTCGCAACCCGTTTGCCATCCCTTATTTCCTCATCTAGCGTCACATCTTACACTTTTGGTTTCAGGTATCTCTGAAGCAACATGAAATCATGCACATCCACATCCGGCGACGTCCTCTCCCATCGCTTTTAATTCCCTGAGTAGCCTTTCGACTTCCACGCCTCCGCCGCTACTCAGTCTTCACAAGGAGTATCATCTCATGCATATTTCTTTCTCCATGACCAGTTAAGACTCCTACACTTCCATAGTGCACTTCACAGAGTGTCCCATTCCTGTCAACCATCTTCTCTGCCGTCCACCATCGGCATCGCATCCTGAATTCTTCTTATTCTTCTTCCCGACAGGGTTTAGGTCATGTGGCCTGTTCCGGCACCCATTTTTCTTGTCGGTCCACCAATGTTCCTTCTTCCTTCTGTTCTATAGTTCATAGCTATGAATGGAAGTCGGTTCTTCGGCATTCTTGATACACGATAGTACCATTATAATTTATTTTCGAGAATGTTTTCATATAATCCTTAACTCGCTCCCGTAAATTCCAGTCTTCGACTTGGCCTTCTCATTCCCAGGCCACTGAATTGCCCACCGCCTCTTTTCCTTCGCCATCACTCTCCATCCCGCGATTCCCACAGGCCCCCCTTGACTTTCTGCCTTCACTACTCGCTTCCTCAACCACCCCCACCCAACCCCACCCGTCGTCCCCCCCTCCTCCACCTCGCTTCTCCACGTCTGCTCGGCGGCGTGCGCCCCTATTGGAAAGTGATATGGCGGCAGGCGGAGCGTGCGAGTCGCCCGCAGATAAGACTAATGGGGCGGGGAGGGGCGGGGCGGGGCGGGGCGGGGCGGGGTCGGGGGCGCCCACCGACGCCCGCGCTGGACAGCGGCCAAGTTTCCGCGGCGGGGCGGGGGCGGGGGCGGGTGTGGAGGCGGGGCGGGGCGGTTACAGAGGGATCGAGCGCTGTTTCTGTTTTGTTTGAGTGGGCGCGCAGCTGCGCTGGCCGCATACATTTCCGCGAGGCGGAGGCGGAGGCGGCGCCGCCAAGACGTTGCTGGCGCAGCCAACGGCGGAGGTCAGAACTCATGTGGAGGAAGACGTTTCGAGGAGGCTGTCGCGAGGGGAACTGTGGAAGAGTTCTGGAAGTGGTGGTGGCAATGTGATTCGTAAACGTAGCACAGATGGAAATACTTTTTTAAACGTAGAACGCTCGTTCCAGTGGTCGAAATGTCAATGAAGAGGTCAGGCAAGTGGCGGAATTCTACGGTTTGTGTTAGCAGTGTGAAGTAGATATTGTAAAATATTTTAATACACATTATTAGAGGATTGTTGAATTAAACAAGATTTTCAAAGATCCGAACTGAAGATTTTAAGATCTGAATCGGAGATTTTAAGATCCGAACTGAAGATTTTAAGATTTGAATCGGAGATTTTAAGATCTGAACAGGATATTAAAAGATCTGAATAGGAGATTGAAAGATCTGAACTAAAGATAAATGCATATTCTACTAAGGAATCGATGGGAATATTACTTCACTAGGTCAAGTCTTTAAAATGTCATCCTTTTTTTACTTCTAATAAAAATAAAAATTCGACAAGAAAAAATTTCAAATCGTTTAGAATAATATTCCTGAATAAAATTATTTTGTGAACATCTATATTTGTTGTTATTGAAGAATTACGTTTATGTATGGAAAATTATTCTTATGTTATGAAACTGAATCTTAAGATAGTGCCCCCAAAAACTGAAAATCTGACCCCACCCCGTTTGTACGTAATAACAATACTTGCTTTAAGTATGAGATAGAAGCAACATCACGTTCGTTATGAATTGAATGCAGAAATAGAGAATTCACGAGACAGAGAGAGCAATAGGAATTAGAGAAGTTTGTTGCTAATTGTAAGAAAATTAGAGTGATGACCCTGATGCAATTGAAACGCCTTCACCTTTGCTCCACACTCATACTCAATATTTGTAATGAAGGGCCTACAATGTAGTGGATGGAACTAACTTTGTAGTAAGTGCTGCATTGTCGGTAGAGCCAGTCGATAGGTTCGCAATTCCAATCGCTCTCGGCGATGAGACCATCGCGATGGGACCGCCATGTCCGAGAATTCTGGTTCTATCACGGCCATTACCGAGAACGAACGATACCCGTACTTGGCGTATCGGGGTGTACCCTCAGAGTCGAGGACCAATTAGGCTACGATTGAAAATAGCAGAAGTCATCGGGGCTCTTGACAACAATAATTGCGCACGCGTTTCTATTAAATATCCCCTTTGTTTAGTTGATTAAATATGCTCATTAATTTGATGTGGCAACGGGGTGAGATGGGAATGGAGGGAGGGTGAGGTAGCGGCAAATGTCACCATGGCGCGGGCAAGGCAGCAAGAGGGTGTTCGGGCGACTTATTAAGCCTTGAATTAGAGGTTGTAAGATCTGAAATAGGGACTGTCAGAACTGAATTGAAACATTGAAAAGTCCAAACGATACACTCTAAATCCTGAGCTACGAATTTTTAGGCGCGATGCATACATTATAAAACAACGAGAAAGACGTAAAATACCAAGAGGACAACATCAAAGATATCATGATCATAGATATCATGCAATACGAAGTAGGCATTATGAAATACGAAGTGAACATCGAATACGCACCAGGTATCCAACACGTAAGCTTCGATTTATAAATTGGGCGTTTGAAGGGAGTTTGAAGTGCAGACATCAGAAGTAGCGGGCGAGGCGGCGTCCAACTGAAAGGAGGCGGCGGCGGCGGCGGTGGCGGCGGCGGCGGCGGCGGCGTCGAGTGCGCAAAAAACGGGCGAAGGCCTTGAAGGGCGGCCCTTAACAGCGTTAGCCAACTCTGAGCGAACAAGTGCTGGGCTAACGAAATAACCGAGGAATTAGCGGGCGAGGGGCGGGCGCCGCCTTGACGCGCAGTAAAAGCCAAGTTTGCGCACGCGCGGTCGCCACCTGCGCCCGCTCCCCCACCCCCGCCCGCAAATGGGGAATCCCATCGCGGGGCTAAATCTCGGCCGCGCCAGCGCCCGAACGAACAAGGCCAATTTGGAGTGTGGGAGAGTTGCAGAGTGGGAGGGAGAATGCGGGGAGAGAGAAAGGGAGGGATGGGGGAGAGAGACTAAGAGAGAGAAATGGAGGGGAAAAGGAAAGTGAAAAGGGAAAGATAGGAGGCATATTAAGGGACAGGGTGGTGTGGGAGGGAGGGAGGGAGGGGAGAAGGTGGAGAGAAAGGAGAGGAAGATGGGGAGAGAGAAAGAGAGAAGAAAGGGAAAGGGTTTAGAGACAAATATGGAGGGGAGAGGGAAAGAGAAAAGAGGAGAGATGGCCATACAAAGGGAAGAGAGAAGGGAGGGGAGAGATAAAATTAGAGAGAGAGAGATGAAAGGGGAAGGAGAGGGAAAGAGAGGTGAAAGGAGAGGGAGAGAAAAAGAGAGATAAAAGGAGAGGGAGAGAGAATGAGAGATAAAAGGAGAGGGAGAGAGAATGAGAGATGAAAGGAGAGGGAGAGAGAATGAGAGATGAAAGGAGAGGGAGAGAGAATGAGAGATGAAAGGAGAGGGAGAGAGAATGAGAGATGAAAGGAGAGGGAGAAACAGACTGTTGAGAGAGATGGAAAGGATGAGTAAAGAATATGCGAGTGAAATTGAGGGAGATGAAAGGGAGAAAAGATGCAAATGGATGAGATAAGTAAAGAATAAGCGAGTGAAATTGGGAGAGTGAAAAAAGTAGAAACACGGATATGAACAATACATTATCTATTATTTGGAAAGGGGTCTTCGCATATTGGTTCAATATTAGTTGAAATATCCCCATAGAATATGTACAAAATACGGGATTTCGTGTTTTTTTTGTTTTGTTTTGAAATGACCTATCTAAACTGAGAATTCGGAAACAAAGTACTACTTCTCATTTTGGAATGAGTTAGAACTATTTATGATGTTTTTTGAATGGCGCAAATCAAACATTGTTCAATTATTCAATGTTTCATTACCATAAAATATTAATTTATTTGTTAACTTTTCCTTTATATATTTATTTCTCTCTTTAATACTTTCAAAGGTAATTATTCTCTTTATGGACCCACCAACGCACAATTTGACACAAAAAATGTATTATTTCTCAGGAGAGGAGCTTACACCTATATGAAGTGTGTGCACGCACATTCCATCCACTCCAACCTTCAAACGGTTCAAAGTGAAGCTTTTAAGAGCTTTAATTTTCTACAAATTTTTTATCACTTCGATTTTCTACTAAATCGACTGAAATTCCATTGGCAGTCCAAACACCATTTTCCACTTCAAACAGTAAATTATTCCCAAAGAACCTCCTAGTTTCTGCATAATTAGTACTGTATTCCTTCCTCTTGCTACTTTCTGCGAGTACTCGCAAATTTGTGCTGGCAATTTCAAAGTTTATGACTTACAAAGGATTCTCAAAGGCTGATATTTCAAGAAAAAGTGTGAAAACCAATGTTCAACCTTTTTAGATTGGTTGGAAATCGTCTCGTCATATTCGTAAATTAATCGTTTTTATTTTTCTTCACAGTTATTTCTTACTTGTCTACATCTACTAATTATATTCTTTTTCTAGAAATATTACAACCTTTTTATTGGCTACTGAATTCGCAAAGGAGAGATTATGGTTTTCGATAGTAAGAATTTATCGACATAAAACTCCATAAATGTAATATTGCTGTCCAAGGACTTACCTCCAACGGTACATAAACGATTTTTAAAAATGGAATTGAAATGTTCTATATTTACGAGTTGTACCTGTGAGTTGAAATGCACTATAGCAGAAAATCCTACTATCCATAATTTATAAACGTAATGCATGACATATTATTATATTCACTGAAGTTTTTGCAGTTAGCTTTTTAGAGTTACAACACTGTTCTAGTGGGGGTGGTCCTGTGAGGAATCCAGATTCGTGAACAATTAAACTAATCCAAATTAAAGATAAAATCAATTTAAATAACATAAAAAGTAAACTTAGTTTCATTCGTCTACATAAAACATATTTAATACGCTATGGAACTGTAAAGTATTTGAGGTATAAAATTATCTTCCTCTTTTACTGCCATTTACTTATTAGTGCGTAGGCTAGTCTCCAGAGGTCCCTAGTGCCGTCTTGTGAGACTTATCCTGAGCAAGTAGTACATCTAGGGCAGTTTGCTATTTCTTTCCCTAGGGGCACTAGTGCGCAAATTTTGACGTTTGATTTGAATACGAGATAGCGCAGGCCAACATACAATATCCGCAATCTTATCCAATAATTCAATTCGAAACTCTGATTGGTGCTAAATTGCTAGAGGATTTAATTTTGCCACAATCGGCCAAGTGCCTTTTCTGGGATCTGTTTTACATGAGGCAAGCGACCGCATGTATATCGTCGATTTTTAGCCCTCAAACATCCCCCGACTTTGACCATGTATAAACCCGCTTACTTGGGATCAGGATCTGAGCATTATAACACCATCAAAGCCGGCACAAAATGACATGTATGTTCTTTTTAAATAATGGTTGAAGTTTGTGAATTACATTTTTGGATCAATCAAAATTTTTGAAATATTAAAGAATGTCCATTACGTATATTGTATATTGTTTTTCCTGCTTTCCTTCCTGTGGTAAACTGTTTATAAAAGTAAACTACGGGTACGTTAACATTATTTATTCCATTATCACATTGTCTTTCATCATTAATACTTGCTTACACAGAACCGTAAAAATACTGCGTTCAATTAACAAATCAATACAAAAGCAATGGAGTTTGCTTTTCAATAATTCCATCTTTCAGTGAATATTTGTCAGACAAAAAACATACCGATTCTTCATTTCAATTTTACGTCTATGACTTTTTCAGTACATTGGTCGATAAACGATTGATCGATAAAAGTTCAAACACTACCGTAATTAATCTTTTCATTTTTGAAAGTTACTGCTTAAAAAAGAAGTACACCTACGTGTCTATTCCATTGTAAATGTATTTTCACAAACTGGTGAAGGCAACTTCTCACTTGCTACACACATGTCCATCTCTTTTATCTTATTACTTTTGTAGATATTGAAGGTAAAATACCTTAAAACCGTTTTAATGAAATAAGATTGTGAAAGCAATAAACATTAATTCTAAGACAAGGGATTTCCCACGCTTGACATGAGCTGAATTGTTGGTCACCTTGAAATTGCCACCAGTTAGTGTCTAAGTCAGATAAATGTCTTTTGACGTGCATCTCGATGCAAACGCTGCCACAGCAGTCTTCACATATTTTGGTCTGGACCGTTGGTTCGTTCCGATATTGGGTCTCCAGTACCAAATCATTGAGGGGATCGAAACAATAAAATAGGTCAACAGTCTTTGAAACGGAGAACTTTGAAACGTAGTGTTCCGCATGGTTCTATACTTAGTCCCCTATTATTTACTTTGTGTATTGCTGACCTCTTGAAACTGGAACTATTATCTGAAACGGTGTTCGCTGACGACACGCAAATCGTTCACACATTCCATCCCTCAGGATACCTGAAGGCTGTTGCGGATGTTAATTCAGATTTGCAGATGTACCTGGTGTTCTGATCATGACCTGTTGTTGAACCTGAAGAAAACAGGATATTTATTGATAGATCAAACTGGCATATTCAGATACTGACCTGTCATGCTACAGATTAACTGTTGAGAGTCAATTAATCACTCGCGTGGATAACTACAGAGACTTGGGGCTTGGGCTGGACAGTTTCTGGAGGTTTGATCATCATGTAATGAGCAAGTGTAATGCCGCATTTTTGCGCCTAAAAAATCGTATCAATATCGCAAATTACTTCCCACTAACATAAGGCTTAGACTATGTGAATCACTTGTTCTTTCTCTTTTCGACTATTGTGATATAGTTTACATATCCTGTCCTGTACAAAGATCTTTACACAGAATCGAACTGATGCAGAATGCTTGTTTGAGATTTAGTTATAATGTACGCAAATACTCGCACATCCCAGCATGTAGATCGCGCTCCGGTTGGCTGACAAATTAACGTTGGCTCTATCATCTTTGCCTCTTTATTTTTACTGTTTTTAAATTTGGACAACCCTTCGTATATGCGTGAGAATCTGCAATATTTTTCAGACTGAATGGACAGAAATGTTAAGAGTTTTACGTAATGCTGGTACTTCACTGGGTCTGCCAATGCATCTGTCAATACAGCTCAATTTCAGGGTTCGTATCAGCATCTTGGAGCCTATTTTTACAACAGACTCTGAATGATTTAAGGGCTTTGCATTTCTCGGCGTTTCGTTGGAAGGCTGGAGAGTTCTTACGCGATAACTATCCTTAATGAAAGGTTTTTGCTATTTTGCGTTATCTTATTTTTCTAATTCTTTCCGATTTCAATTCATACATCTTTAAGTTCATTTCATATTGCTTATGGTACATGTTGTCTTGCCCTCTAATGGACGCATTTCTGTATTTTATTATATTTTTAATATATGCAGTTTACAATTATTGTATTGATTTATTGTTTTGAATTGTGTTATTTATTGTATTGAAGTAATTATTGTAACTCTGTTCGGCCAGTCTGAAAATCAGGGGTTACACTGAGACTTCCCTCTGCTATTTTCCTCAGACCACCAGTGAAACTGAGTGGCGTAAGGTGATCAGAAAGTTCCCCTACTCCGGGTCCACTACCTTCACCTCAGGGGAGACTTCTTCGATTGAATTTCTTTTTCCAAGCTACCTTGTGTTAGAATTTGTGGCACTGAGGCGGTATATTCATTTGCAGAAGAGAATTAATTTGCTGGGTGTTGTATTTCCCACGTTCACTATCAATAAGGTTCGGGTTCACTACAGCCGAAACTGCTTATGCTTATTTGTAATGTAAGTGAAACGGGAGCAGTGACTTAAGTTCAAAATAACCTAGAGTTCACTATCCGAGTTCACAACGTTGCAACCGGAGTTAACAGTATTTCTTCCTTCTATGGGGTTGTTTTGTTATAAGAGTCACGACACCCGTTCTGGTTTCATTCGTTGCATAACTTCAAGCAATTTTTTTCCAGATACAGTGTTAACTTTTCACATACTTAATTACTTCATTTCCAATTCGTGTCCAGTATCTCCATTTATCTAATCTTTTAGTTTTAATCTGCCACGGTTTACAAATTCAATTCTGATGTTTACATTGTTTCCACATCTCTTTTTGAGAGGTCCCAAGTCTCAACCATGTAGAAGTGGTTCATACATTCACTTAAACTTAGGTTCTTATTACCCGTTTTACATATAATAATATGAGATATGACACCTTAAATGATTAAAATGACTACTTTGTTCAATATTTTGTATTAATAATTGTAATGTAAGGTCTGGGAGATCGATAGAGCGCGAAAGATGTTAAAGTGAGTGAGCGTGAGACGTGAGAGCGTGTGCGCGGCAGCGTAGGCGTGGGAGTGTGTGAGCGGGAGCGTGGGCACATGATTGTGAGCGTGAGAGCGGGAGCGTAGGTGTGGGAGCGGGAGTGTGTGAGCAGGAGCGTGGGCACGTGATTGTGAGGGTGAGAGCGGGAGCGTGGGCACTGGAGCGTGAGAGCGAGAGCGTGGACGAGGGAGCGTGGGCGTGAGGAGGAGAGTGCGGGCGTGTGAGAGCGGGAGCGTAGGCGCGGAAGAATGAAAACGTGGGAGTCTAGGTGGGTGAGCGTGGATATGACAGCGTGGGCGTTGTCTGTGACATAAGTGGGAGAGCAAGGTGAGAGATGCGCGGGGGATGACTCCCAGAACGTCAGCAGGTGTTGTGGCGGCAGGAGGGCGGGGTGGGTGGCGCATTCCTGGGCGCGCATGGGCGGGCGGGCGCTGTTCTTTGCGCGGGCGGCGCCACGTCACTCAGCGCCCGAGTGTCCGCCCGGGCGCATTGTGGCGGTGGGGGCGGCGCGCCGTCTGTCCGAGCGGAGGTGGTCGCACTCCCCGTCCCCAACGCGCTGCCCGTGATAAATGACGCCTCGCGGCGCCGCCCGCGCCCTCAATAGAGGCCGCGCCCCGGCCGCTTGGCCTCACTCCTCCCTCGCCGCCGCCCCGTCACTCTGCCACTCTACCTCTCTGCCGCTCTACCACTCCACCACTGTCACCCTACCACTTTGCCACTCTACCACCCCACCGCTCCACCACTCCACCACTGCCACCCTACCACTCTGCCACACTACCACTCTGCTACCCTACCACTCTGTCACTCTACCCCTCCGACACCAACACTCTGTCAATGCCACTCTGGCACTCCACCTCTCTGACACTAACATTCGGTCACTCTACCGCTCCACCACTGTATCTCTCTCTGCCACTCTGCCACTCCACTTCTGACCATCTACCTCTCTGTCACTCCGCCACACTACCTCTCCACCACACTGCCACTCCGCCACTTCACCTCTCAGCCACTCGACCACTCTCCCATTTTTCTACCCTCGCTGTCAATTCCCACTGTCACTGCAACTCCATCACTCCACCATTCTTCCTATTTGCCAGTCTTCCTCTCTGCCACTCTTGCACTCTGCCTCTCTTGCACTCTGCCACTCTTGCATTCTGCCACTCTCGCACTCTGCCACTCTTGCGCTCTGCCACTCTGCAACTCTTGCACTCTGCCACTCTTGCACTCTGCCACTCTTGCGCTCTGCCACTCTGCCACTCTTGCGCTCTGCTACTCTTGCACTCTGCCACTCTTGCACTCTGCCACTCTTGCACTCTGCCACTCTTGCGCTCTGCCACTCTGCCACTCTTGCACTCTGCCACTCTTGCACTCTGCCACTCTTGCACTCTGCCACTCTTGCACTCTGCCACTCTTGCACTCTGCCACTCTTGCACTCTGCCACTCTTGCACTCTGCCACTCTTGCACTCTGCCACTCTTGCACTCTGCCACTCTTCTGCACTCTGCCACTCTTGCACTCTGCCACTCTTGCGCTCTGCCACTCTGCCACTCACTCTTGCACTCTGCCACTCTTGCACTCTGCCACTCGTGCGCTCTGCCACTCTGCCACTCTTGCGCTCTGCCACTCTGCCACTCTTGCGCTCTGCCACTCTGCCACTCTTGCGCTCTGCCACTCTTGCACTCTGCCAATCTTGCGCTCTGCCACTCTGCACTCTGCCACTCTTGCACTCTGCCACTCTTGCCTCTGCCACTCTTGCCTCTGCCACTACGCTCTGCCACTCTGCCACTCTTGCGCTCTGCCACTCTGCCGCTCTGCCACTCTGCCACTCTTGCGCTCTGCCACTCTGCCACTCTTGCGCTCTGCCACTCTGCAACTCTTGCACTCTGCCACTCTTGCACTCTGCCACTCTTGCGCTCTGCCACTCTGCCACTCTTGCGCTCTGCTACTCTTGCACTCTGCCACTCTTGCACTCTGCCACTCTTGCGCTCTGCCACTCTTGCACTCTGCCACTCTGCCACTCTTGCACTCGGCTATTGTGCTACCCCCGCTCTACCGCTCGTCCACTGTACCACTCTCCCGCGCCTCCAATCTACTATTCTTTCTTTTCCACTGTTGGCAACGCCTCAGCGCCTTATACCTCCTCCATCTGCCCCGCCTCATGCACCGCCGCAGCCGCCCCTCGCCTTGCTTCCTCGCCTGCCCCAGGACACGAGCCGCAGCCTCGGCCGCCCACAGCCATCGACGGCCCCGTCATCCCTCCTCATCCACTCTCACCGCTTCATCACCTCACCCACCTGCATAACACTCTCGTTATCACCACTGCTGCTTTCATTCTCACCATTAACACAATCTCCTTCCAAATGTACGCCCTTCCTCGTTACCCTCCACATCTCCCTTTATGTACACCACCGCTACCCCTCCGCGTTCTCCACTTAGTCCTCTCCACATCTTCCTCCTTGCATCTCTCTATACGCTCTCTTTCACCTCCTCTTCGCATCCCTGCTCTTGTACCCTTCCTCTTCTCTCCATTTTCACTTTGATCTCGCTGATGTAGTCCTCCATTTGCACAACCTCCTCCACCTCAATCCTCGTTACGTTACCACATCCATCACCATTCCCACCACTGCTGCCGCCATTGGCACCGCCACACCGTTCTCTCCGCCGCCACCACCACCACCACCACCACCACCACCACCACCACCACCACCACCACCGCCACCACCACCACCACCACCGCCCACAACAGCCGCCACCACCAACGCCACCACAGCCATCACCGCCACAGTCGCCGCCGCCGCAACAGCCGCCATTGCCCCCGACCCCATCGCCCCGAACCCCCCCCCCCCAGCCGCCCCCGCCGCCACCACGACCGCCACCTCCATCATCGCCACCATCACCGCGACTGCCACCACCGCCGCCACCAACATCACCGCTACCACCACCACCGACGCCACTGCCGCCACCGCCGCTGCCACCGTCGCCACCTTCGCCACCACCGCCGCCACCGTCGCCACCACCGTCGCCACCGCCGCTGCCACCGCCGCCACCGCCGCCGCCACCGCCGCCACCGCCGCCACCGCCGCCACCGCCGCCACCGTCGCCATCACCGCCGCCGCCACCGTCGCCACCACCGCCACCACCGCCACCACCGCCACCACGGCCGCCACCGCCGCCACCGCCGCCACCGCCGCCACCGCCGCCACAGCCGCCACCGCCGCCGCGCGGGATGAATAAATGAAGTCGGATTGTTGCGTTAATATTTGAGCGCCCTGCAAAACACTGGGCCGCGTGGCGCGGCGCGGGTGCGAGGACGACCTCTGGCGGCCTCCGGCGGAAACACTGGCTGACGCGCGCGCTGATAAGCCCTACACGCACCAGCCCCAGCCGTCGACCCTCCGCCGCCATTACATGTGTCTTACCTCCTTTGTTCATTGATTCGAAATATTCCTCTGCGATGCGCGTACGGCAAAGTCTATTTTGCACATCGTGGCCATATAAAAGAACTCAATATTGCAAAGGAAACAGAACACAGGGGTGTCATGAATTATCATGGCTGCTGCCTTGCATGTTGAAAACGGCACCAAGAGCATATACTTGTAAGTTTGCATGAATTTGTAATCAAAATGATATAGGTAGCTCTAACGAAAATGTCTGTGGCACATTCATTTCAATGTGTTAATATTTCATTTGCACGCCTCTCATTCAGTACTAGTTACGTAAATAACTAAAATATAAACACGTATATTTCTGCTGCTGAATCCTAAACGTTGCTGATTAAGAAAATTATTATAAAACACTTATATTTTATGAATACATTACAAATCTAAGGAAAGAAAAATACAAATTCTGTAGTCACATTCAAGATAATTGAATAAAAACGAAGTTTTTTTTACATGTTTTAAAATTTCGCCAACAAAAACGAAACACAACAAACTATTTGGTTTTAAACAGTCTCTTAATAATTCAAGGTTCAATTTAACCATTTTTTGTTACAAACGTTGCGTTTTCTCAGTTCATATTCTTAATTTTTTCGGGTAGATTATTTTGAAATGCACTTAATGAAAATTTCCGAAATGGAGTTCAGCTCACCAATTACTTCACCATAAGCTTCAGGCTTGTGGAATGTAAAAAAACGCAGCAAATCCGCCGTTAGAAGCAGATCAGCTTTTCTATTGAATTCCAGTATGCGACTGTGGTATGAGGTTTTCCAACAACATGCTGACACCAAACAAATGATGGCTATGTGATCTTTGTAACTGATTCAACATTTCCAACTGATTCAATCTCTCTTTACCCGTCGATATTATCCTAGAAAGCTATAAGCAAATAATCAAAGAGTTTCAGAAAAAGTTATCGCTTTACTTTGTATTTCAGTAAAATGTTTATAATTTTTTTAAATGATTCGAATTTGATCCATTTCTGAAAGCCAAACGTTTCTCTTCCGGATACGATTTTCATTTTGAAGCTCAACAAATTTTTTCTATTTTTATTTTATTTTTCTCATCAATAGATTGTTGCAATATTCGTGATTAAATCGCCCATCCTAATGTCTGGAGGATGAATAAATTTCTCAAAGCGATGCGCTCTTCGGCAATATTCAAGTGTTTTAAAAACTTTCAATCAATCTTTTACTAGCCGAACGGATCATATCTACCACATACCCCATGCACTCAGACCTTTAAATACGTGCGGAATAATCTCCCGAATATGCTTCCTTTTTTGGGACCGGATCGCCGCGGGCTTACTATGGAAGCGGAGGGGAAAAAGAAATTAGAAAACGTGGAAAGTAAGTTAACTACTAATTAGTCACTCGGGGTAAAATAATTGTTTCCGAAAAGCGCGGTTCCCTCTCTCTGAGCGTGGCTGAGAGTGGAATAAAAAGCAACTTTAAATTAGAGCAGTGCTAGAGAGGAAGGGTCCGTGACGCAGGCTCTTTTCAACCGCGACGGGCATCTTCGTCATTAATCCCGTTGAAGCTGGTCCGGCGAGAAGAAGGGAGAGTTCCAATCAAGGGGGTCGTGTTCCCCGCTAGAACCTTGTGATTGGATGAAAAAATGAATTTCGCTTTCGATAGAATATACAGGATGAGTCACGTAACTTAAACATCTTCTGCAGTTTTGAACGGTTGAAGTTATTGTAATGCCCCGAGCACGTGCTAGCATGGAAAGTGCTGCGCGACATTGGTTGGTAGACTGTTATATTTAAAAATATATTATAAATACCAGTCGCAAAAAAAGAATATTAATCAAAAAATGCTTAACTAACCTACGACAATATTTATATCATTGGATTCGTCCTTTTACACTCGTCATGATAGAATAAAAAAATGTATAGTTCCAGTTAAAGAACAAAGCTGCCTCAATATCTCTTAAAATACAAGTGATAAAATGGAAACGAATTCATGCATCAGCCCCATTCCCTCACGCACTTTCGTGAAAACTGCATTGCAATAACTTCAACCGTTTGCAAATCATAGGAGGTGCTAAATTTACGTGACTCACCCGGTATGTGTGGTCCAGAAACTGCCCCTTTAACACCCGCATACCAACAGGAAGTTCAATGACGGACCCTACGCCCTTTATTTCCTCAATCCGTGTGTTGGCCAGGAATTACAGTTTCATCATTTAGGAATTTTATTATTAGAACTTTTCTGAATCCTTAGTGATAATTTCGTTATTATGAAATATTTATAAAAATCGAAACCATCGCCATGCGTCGCTCTTAATTTCGTTGAAATCTTATTTCAGCATCGGTCGTTGTATAAAACAGTTGGGCAATGAGAGCAACCGTTTCTTCAAAAAAGGACACGTCCATCCACTCCTGCTCCCTGCAGAGCCTTTCTTAATTATATCAAATTTGCCCTCAATTCCATTGCGGTGAACTCCGGAGTCGGCCGTTGACAAGTCCAGTAATGCCAATGGTATGCGACAGTTAAAAATTATTGGGGTAAATTACATCCCTATTGAAAACATCATTAATGAAATTAATAAAATTTCTAATAAAATATTTTATATTTTGCACTTTTAATAGTAGTTTCCACCGCATTAATTTATCATTAATACAACTAATAAATTTACCATTCCAGTAATAGCAAATGAGGAAATTGTGTATAGGAAAATAAAAGCTATTTATTGCTTGTTAATGCTTTTAAAATCAAATTGTAGCGCAGGTCTACTGAATCTAATTCTGTTTTTTTCCATCCGTTATTTTTTATACAAAGGACAACATTAATTCTTCTGTGTCAAAATATATTTATAGAAATATTTGAGAAAGTAACATTATCTTTATTGTTGTTCTGGTGGACTGTAGTTTTGATGTCTGAAGCGTTCTTTAAAATACGGTTTGTTATCTATTAAGTAAAATGTAGTCGACAAATAATTTCAAACCATCGACCAGAAACAAAATGCCGGCGGCGCTAGCCGAATGCGTTTACTACGCTCCGTGAAGTCACGAAGGTTAAGCGAATTCGAGACTTGCGGGTTCCTGGTTGGGTGACCGGCCAGGAACCCCGGGATCTAACGGCGTCGAGCCCCGGGCCGAAGGGATAAAAGGCACTGACTGACTGCGACGTGACGCGACTTGACAAATATAGTAATTATTCAGTGTAATAATCACACAGTAATGGAGGATTACTCCAGAAATAAAGCACATTAATGGAGGATTACTCCCTAGTGCAAAGCGCTCAACGTTCCTTAAAGGGCTTGGAGACGCGTTGCGTCAAGTTGTAGACGCAACAAATTAAAAAATGTGAAATAGCTTCCTAATTAAAATTACTAATTAAAAGAGTATACATTTACTATTATAAATTAATATATTTGGTTAATTTTAACAATAAAACAGAAACATGAACAAGGGCAAAGCTATTGTACACAAACACGCTCATTTTCATTCTCACATTTCTTAACGCCTTAATTTTTTTTCGTAGTCCCCAGGAAGAAACTGGGAGTCAGGTTTCCCTGGTGGGCAACACACTTTGTTTCCTAAAGTCTTGTAGGGAACATCAGCTGGCGTCAAGATGCAGATGCAGATTAGGACTTGGTATCTTTTGAATGCAGACGCTTGCACGGCGCGTGTTATTCACTCGTTGATGCTATCTTTCTCGAGCAGTACGTACGAGGTGCAATAAGCGGTGTCGTTTTATCAGCCCTTCCACACGTAAAGGACTTGCGAAGTTGCCAACACACCTCCGCGTGCACCATTCTCTGTCAAGGGACCAGCAAAGAACCGTAGACAGCGCAGTTTATTAGAAATGCTTGAAGTGAATGTTAAAGCGAAGAACATACTATAAAAATAAAACACGAACCATTACTTTTATCGTTTCTGGGTTCGTGAAAGATAATTTATCATCCAGATATGCGATAAAATACACACTGACATTTAACCTCACAGACATTTGGATTTGAAAACAGTTTCCATGGAAATTGCATTATTATTTGACACGAGTTTTTCACGTATTCTGTTTCATAAATTATACATGCATCTGGTATATTACAAACGACTAATTTACATAATTTGATTCAAATATAGTGAAACTCCTCTGAAAAACCACCCCATTATACGACCACCCTTTCAACGACCGAGTTTTCTTGGAACGAACACTGACACTCATATATTGCATGCAAATTATACCCCAACGAACAACCCCCTCGTCCCGACCTCGCGTACTGAGCGCATGGCACGTCTAGGAGTGGGGACTTGGGTGCGCTGCTTCCGTCATTTAATTGGCGGAGACGATTTAGCGCCACCTCGCCACCGTTTCTCCATTGCTGGGTGCGACAGTTTACCGCCGCCTATCACCGCTTGGGGAATTGGCTTCCCGTAACGACGCCAACGGCGTGAAGGCTGCCGCCGCACACCCACCATCGACCACCAGACTTTTGACTTCTCTAAGACTCCCACGAGCTCCACCGCCGACTTTTGGAGACGCGGATCCGGTCGCCGCCCGCTCGAAGGGCGGTGAAGGCCCGGAAAT
This sequence comes from Teleogryllus occipitalis, assembly GCA_011170035.1. Lineage (NCBI taxonomy): Eukaryota > Metazoa > Arthropoda > Insecta > Orthoptera > Gryllidae > Teleogryllus > Teleogryllus occipitalis. Next base: position 62,578 of record BLKR01009281.1, read on the forward strand.
GGCGACGGCCATTGCAGGCTCAGACAACAATACAGAAGGACTCAGGACTGAAGGCGAGCGCTCAACAATGCAACTCAAGACTGGAGGAGAGGGCTCAACAATGCAACTCAGGACTGACGGCGAAGCCCCAACAATACAACTGAGGACTGGCGGCGAGGACTCGACAATACAACTCAGGACTGACGGCGAGGATAACAATACAATTCAGGACTGACGTCGAGGACTCAACAATACAACTAAGGACTGACGACGAGGACTCAACAATATCACTCAGGACTGACGGTGAGGACTCAACAATACTACTCAGGACTGATGGCGAGGACTCAACAATACTACTCAGGACTGACGGTGAGGACTCGACAATACAACTCAGGACTGACGGCGAGGACTCCACAATACAACTCAGGACTGACGTCGAGGACTCAACAATACAACTAAGGACTGACGACGAGGACTCAACAATATCACTCAGGACTGACGGTGAGGACTCAACAATACTACTCAGGACTGATGGCGAGGACTCAACAATACTACTCAGGACTGACGGTGAGGACTCGACAATACAACTCAGGACTGACGGCGAGGACTCCACAATACAACTCAGGACTGACGTCGAGGACTCAACAATACAACTAAGGACTGACGACGAGGACTCAACAATATCACTCAGGACTGACGGTGAGGACTCAACAATACTACTCAGGACTGATGGCGAGGACTCAACAATACTACTCAGGACTGACGGTGAGGACTCACAATACAACTCAGGACTGACGGCGAGGACTGACTCAACAATACAACTCAGGACTGACGGCGAGGACTCAACAATACAACTCAGGACTAACGGCGGGGACTCAAAAATACAACTCAGGACTGACGGCGAGGACTCAACAATACAACTCAGGACTGAAGGCGAGGACTCAACAATACAACTCAGGACTAACGGCGAGGACTCAACAATACAACTCAGGACTGACGGCAAGAACTCAACAATACAACTGAGGACTGACGACGAGGTCTCAACAATACAACTCAGGACTGACGTTGGGGACTCAACAATACAACTAAGGACTGACGACGAGGACTCAACAATATCACTCACGACTAACGGCGAGTACTCCCCAGCAATAGTCTGCTAACATACTCATTCCACATTCCCTGATAACATTGTTCAATCTCCTTCATGTCGTTGTGAAACCTTTCACCCTGCTCCTCACAAACACAACCAAGATTTTCTGGAAGAAATCCATGTGTGAGTGTAGGAAATGTACCTTAACACTCATATTACACCTATGCTGTCTAAAATTTTCAAGCATATTTTTTACAATATTTTATAATTTGAATCCTTATGATTTCCTAGAAAGTTTTTAATGACTTCCTTGAAAACCGTCCGTGCTTGTTTTTCGGTCTGTATCATTTTGCCTTCAAATATGGTATCTTTTTCCAACTGCCTTATCTGCGGCCCAACAAATATTCCCTCTCTAATCTTTGCTTCAGGTATTCCTGGAAATGTCTTGCATGTATATTTGTAACAGTTACGACCCTTCTTTAAAGTCTTAACAAATTACTTCATAAGTTCCAAATTTTTTATTTATGTCAAAATCAGTAAAAAAGTATGTGTGACTTGCTTTGGGGAGAAGTGAATTCTGTGGACATTTTCAAAATTCTGTGATACCTACCCTAAGGCATATACTAATTGAATTTTGAATACAGAAAGAAAATGAGCATTTTTTGCAAGGATTGTTAACAAAGTTATTCTCTCCGATGTAATAAAATCTCTTTTCAAGGGTAAATCAGCTATAAATTTTGGCTGTGTGCTGCAAAATGTTCCATTAGAATCGCTGCAGCTTTTCCGTTCATGTACTTAAAGTTGTATCCAAATGTGTTTGGCAGAACCAACGGAACACGGTAGGGAACGCTAGCTACACAATGTATTACATCGTTAAATAAAAAAAAACTCGGCGGCTTTTTGTATTTACTATTTTAGTTGCATTGTAAAACTTTGTAAAGGAAGGGCTGAATATGAAATAACATTTTATTCATGCCGTAGTATTTGTGGTAGGAAGTCATGAGTTCACTTCATGAAGCAAAAAAATAGAATATTCGGTATTAAAAACGATCCTTTCTATGAAAAATGTGAGAATGCAATAGTGCGTCAGGAAAATCTCTCCGCAGAGTAGCTTGCTGCTGAGTGTGCTGACAACATTTATGTTGGTAGCACGAGCTGCAGCTTGTAACAAAAGAAAGCGTAAAATACGCACTCACCACGATGAAAACAGATGCTGGTGTTTCCCTATACTTTAGTGTAGTCCGCTTCTCTAGTGGCCTAGCTGCTGCCAACATAAACGCAAAATTTTATAGAAGATTCTCATTCGGCTCTGTACGGAGAGACTTTTTTGGCGCATTGTTCTTTATTGCGGGAATCCCGCCTCACCTTGTTCTTCACATCAATGATTTGATGATTTGGGGTTTGGAGAGGATGGACGATTGTATCTGCAGTTTTTTTGGTTTATTCCTCTTCTCATCTAATAGTTACTTCAGACTTTTCGGTTGACAATTCTTTAAATGAACAGAAGGGCTGAAGTATGTCAAACAGTTCCGTTTTTACTCCTGTGCAAAAAGACGAAGAATATGCGGGGCATGTTTAACCTTTGAAAACAATGAACTAGCTGATCCTGTGCGAAATTCACTGATTTTGTAAATAATTGTTTAAAAATGAAAATCTCAACTGTTCAACGGCTAGCCCCTGAATAGTGCGCTACAGCATTATAGGCTCTCTACTGTGCGAGAGTATCCATTCTAGCTATGCTAAGCGTTGAGATTAAATTGCACAGACAATGAAATAGTCCGATTTATCGTATAATATATTATTTTACGATTATAAATATTATTTTTCCTTCAGTTTAATCTAAGTATATAAAAATGGATGTTGCTATATATAAGAGCGATTAACCCCAACACCGTGAGACCGATCTCCATGAACGTTGGCACGCCTACGTGTTTTTTTCACCCAAAAGGTTTATGTGGAGTTAATTTAGTTGTAACTCCACTAGATGGCGCTGTAGGACAAAACTAAGTATTAATGTCAAATGCAATTTGCAATACTCGGCAGCATTTTTGAATCTATATCGTTAAATAACTCTTACATCAAGCGCTCTCGGGTATTAAAAAAATGAGGCCGAAGGGCTCACGAAAGAAACGTTTCTCACACCATAATCTACAGGATGAGATGTTCTTGAACATTCGTTTAATCTTTGCTGGTCAGGCGCTCATCGATATTACCCCACCTACTCCGAGACGTGCAGAATGTGCAACTAAATGTTAATGAGAGGGACAGAGAGAGAGAGAGAGAAGGAGAGGGAAGGATGAAGAGAGAGATGAAGGGCAGAACAAGGGTAGAACAATGTCTGACAGGTTCTGCTAGTATTACATAAGTTCCGAGTTTCTGCACATTTCTAACTAACCATTCTATGATCCTGGCGACCCTTGTTTCTGACCAGTCCCGGTGTGGCCCTCACATGTTCCTTACTATTCCTCATTTTCCTTCTAAAGTTTCTCGTTATCATTCACTTTTTCTCCACCTGTCTCACATCTGACCTTCGTCATTTACCCATGTTACCACACACTCGTTACCAACAAAATTCACCACGACCTCACAAAAAGGATACGAAAACCTGATTCTAAGGGCCTTGGATGTATTGTTTCCGAGTATAATGTGTTATGTGCAGTTACCCGTTGTAATGTCATAATTTGCAAACTTCTATTTTTTAATCTTAAGTCTGTTTGATGCAGGAGGGAGGAATTATTCCCTATCCAGCAACATCACATATAGACGGTTTTGTGTGGATGGCTTATTATATTTTTTAAATCGTCATTTATCCTTAGGGTAATAATGGATGAATGAATGAATGAATTCATTATTTTACGTGGTGAGACTCAGGCCATGAGGACTGCTCTTCCACCACGCAAATTTCGTTACGCTCCTTTCACCTACTAGGGGAGAAAGAAGGTATTACTTGGGCGAAGATAAGTATGAAGTCTCTCATTGCTGTTCCTGAGGAAATAGGTCGCCGGTTACGAACAGTAACAACTGTTGCGCGACCGTCAGGCAAGAAAAGTTCGATGCGGTGACGAGGGCAGGGGTGTCAAAGGCGGCCTTCAGAGTGTAGGGGTGGGGTGACTGATGACGGCGAGCAAGAGGGACTGGGTTGAGGGCAATGGGAATGGCAGATGTGACGGTTAAGATTATGAAGTGACTGGGGCGGGCGAGAAGGACTGAGAGAGGGGAAGTGTGTGGGGTTTGTGGGTGGAAGTCGCAGGCGCGAGCCACGAGTGGCTAGCTGCAACAGGAGTGGGACACGGGTGAGAGCCACAGTGGAGGCCACGAGAGGGGTCCACCAGCGAGAGACAGGGTGGTAGGAAAGGGATTGTTATAATGATACAGTAGGGCGGGAATGCAATGGAGTTGAAGATAGAGCTGTATTAGGCTGAGGGTAATGCAGGAGCTGGAATTTTGAAACGAAAACGTGAGTTTCGAGGCAGATCGCTTGAGAGGACCGCTGGTGGGAGCGAGGACGTGAGCCAGTGTGAGGGTGGATGGGACGGCTGTGCGAGTGCTGAGGGCAGAGCCCGGTGAGCGAGCTGCATCGCCCCTGCGCCCGCAGCCGCCCGGGGCGACGGCGCACGAGTGAAGTTGGGGAGGGGCGGGCGGCGCCGCCGGCCCTTTGAAAAATGGAGCTCCGGTCGCGCGCGCTCAGAACCTTTGCAGCTCAAGGAGGCGTCTCGCCCCTCCCCTCCCCTCCCCTCCCCTCCCCATCCCTTCCCACCCTTTCCACTCCCCCTCTGCCCTCCCCACCATATCCCGCTCCACTCCACCATTCCCCGCCTCACCATGTCCTGCCACTCCCGCCCCGTCCCACCCCGTCACCCGACCCGTCACCACCCCACCCGTCACCACCCCACCCGTCACCACCCCACCTGTCACCATCCCACCCGTCACCCCACCCGACCCGACCCGACCCGACCCGTCACCCTCTGCGGGCGCCGGAGCTGGGCAGTGCGCTGCTTTCTCTTTCTCATTGCTCTTCGTCTTTTCCAGAGGTTTCTACCTCATGCCTTACCCCTGTCGCTTTTTTCTCTCTTCTGATTTCATCTATTTTTTCCTCCGTTATCTTCCTTGTTTTCACTGTTCACTTAGTTCTTTCTCGTTCTTTTTTTCAGCTTTCGTTTTTTTAAGTCGCTTGAAATTTAATCGATTCTCTCTCTCTCTCTCTCTCTCTCTCTCTCTCTCTCTCTCTCTCTCTCTCTCTCTAACTTTGGCTTTCTCTCCATCTCTCTTCCTCTGTCGTTTTCTCTCCCTTCTTCCGGTCAGTTGCCGTCTCTCCTTATTCCTTCCACTTTCCCACGCCCTTCCTAACTTTTACTCTATCTTTACCCTCTCTTATGTTTTTATTTCACTTTCTGTCTTCACAGGTTGTTTCTCTTTCTTCTTTCTCCCCCTGCCTCCATGATCTCTTACGATCACAAATGGTCATGCTCTGGCTTGCCATCCGCATCGTTGTACTGCAGTGTGTTTCGAGCTCAAGTGTACTTAGAGGATTCGGAGATTGTCTTTTGCTCTCCCTGAATACGAAACAGAGTGCAGACTAGAGAAATAAGGATAAATCACGGCTCTCATATCCGTTCTTTAAAGGACAGAAATGACGGTAAATGGTTATCAGAAGATGAGACGAATACGATGACTACAAATTCAGAGAACGATACAATGTACATTATTACTTTTATTGATTATTTTTGGCGCAATATAAGAGTATTTTTATTTAGATATATTAAATTAATCACTCCTAAAACTCTCCACGTGTGAACTCGATTCTCACCAAGTAACAAAACATAAATATTGCTAAACGTTTGTAAACCGTTTCGTAGGATGTGAAGATAATTACGTTGAGCGCGTTCTCTTCTTAAGGAATGCGATTGATGCCACGTGTCAAGTTCATTTCGAAATTGACACGTTCGAGCTGACAGACCACTGCATTGCAAGCGTACTTTTAAATAACAGCTCTTGACAATTTCAACTGGAATTCCGGAATGCAGCGTGTCGTGTCTAATTAGCTGAAGCGTTAGGTTGCGCGCCGTCCTTTGTTTCCCCGCGTGTCCGCGCATGCGCAGTGGCGTCCTGTGACGCACGCCGCCCGCGCATATTTTTTGACCTCGCAGTCCCTAAACGTCAGAGTTGCGGTAAGGGAGCACGATCATTTATTTCGGTGACCTACAGATATTTTAACTCGTCTCCCGTGTTCATGAACCGCGAATCAATAAAATACGCGGAGAATAAATTCAATGAAGGTTCTACGTTACCGACGACTCATATTTAAATGGTTTGCGGTGTCATGTTTGCGAATTAAAGGCAAAATGTTTGGATAAACTGCTCAAAATATTTGTCTCTGCGGCCTATACCACCAGAATAAGTCGGTGAAATGTTAAAGCCCTTTTAGTTTCCGTTGTATTCATCATTCGTCAGGTTAAAGCAGATAAAGTATTCAAGGCAAGAGCCAAATTCGTAGACTGCACGACGTGTGAGCATGGTGGTTCCAGTCCGAATGAAGACAACATTCTCTCTGGATTGTACCTGGAAGTAAAAATAGTTTCATCTTTTCCGACCCATCAGACACGTGTGTAAACGTTGCACTTATTTCTCTTGAAAGGACTCTGGTATATGAATATTTTACCATCATTCCAATCTTGAAACAAAAACTTGTAAATAAAGTATTTTTGGTACTTCATCGAAGCTCTAAGTTCGCTCCCGCAAAATGATTTTAGGACCAAACACAATGTGCTTTCCAATCTCCAAGTTGCCGGCAAGTCTCTGCTCTTATGCCTAAGTAATGCGTGTATTTCAATCATGATTATGTGCAGCGCCTCTTTAGCAATTTTATGTGAGAAATTAAATAAAAATGCGACCCATCCGGAAGTCGAATCATTGAATACGTCATTAGTAAGCTGACATTATTATTGTGCTACTGAATCAGATATTAATATTGCTTGCATATGTACCGATGGAATGGGGTGATGTTTTCGTAACCCAGTTAAATATGTAAGATTGTTTCGCGAGTTGGAAGGTAAACGCGTTATAATTTTTAATCTTCATATCTAATGATTATATTAAACAATTATTGAATTATAATTATACGGATCGTACGTAACCGAGTTTTGGTCCAAATCGTTCAGAACTTGAAAATATTCCTTTTACGCGATGTCATACTCTTCTTAAAAGGTTCAATATTTCAGCTAGAAAACGAATATCTCCTTTAGAAATAATTTTAAGATTATGAACCTAACTTTTAGTCTTTACGGCTGTACCTGGGGTGAATGGTTTTGGTGAAATGATGACGACGATGCGGTTTCAGTATAGAGAAATGGTGGAATGTGAGGGACAGAAACAAAAGAAAGAAAACAAAAGAAAACCGCCGCGAATCCTCTTCGTCCACCGCAAATTCCAAATGATCGACCGGGAATCGAAACCTGGTCCCCGCTGTAAAACGCGATCGGTCTGGCTCCCCACAGCGCGGGGTAACTATACCATAGGAAAATACCTGCCTCCGTCCGAAATCGAAATGAGTACTTTCCTGACTTGGGACCTTTGTGGAGAACTCGTAACTGTATACGTTAAAGGACCTTGACTGCTCACAAACCTCGAATCAATAAAACATGCAGCGAACGAACTCAATGACAACTCCACTTTACAGTCCTCGTCAATGCCACAAAATATTCTTACGTAACTAAAACAGAGAGTGAGCTTTCGGAATGGATTGACGGACGAGGAGTCGATAGAGGCTGAGACTGGTGTGTTAAATATCCTACGCCAAACATACTATCGTGCGAGTTGGGTACATTGTTTTCTTGTATTTCATCATCATAAACGACCCTTTACATTACAAGAAATTTATCATAAATGACATCTTACTACATATTAGTACATATTGCCGTTTATGGCACGAATCATCAAACATTCAGCCAATCGGAGCGAGAGAATCGTGGGGTGGCAGCGGTAAATCGAACTGCCGACCACTATTTTTTCGCACTGCTATTAAATACCCGTGGCGTCACAATAAAGTTCTTACCAAAAATTATCTTTGATTTTCTTTAAAATTTATAATGCTGTTTCGCAAAAAAATCATGAATGACACCCGTTTATAAACGTCTTTTTTGTATTCGTAAACATTTGAAAACACTCCTAACGTTGCTCATTTTCCAAACATGTACACACGCAATAAAGCTTCACATTACAAACTAGTTGCGTAATATTCTATTATCGTACGAATTCACAGAAAGTTCCAAGTATACTCTTCCGATCATTTTCAATATGTGAGATGGCAGCCATGCTGATTCATGTATTCCTAGTGTTTTGTTTACTTTGCAGTATTCAATTGTTTTATATGGCCATGACTTCATTGCGCTATGCGTCAGTAAATGGTGAAAGTAAGTACTACATTCCATGCGTGAGTTCTAAAAAAGTTTTTTTTTCCAATGGACAATAATTGCACCCGTTTTCACTGTATGTAGTTTGGAAAGCTTTCAGTCGATGTAGAATCGTTCTCACTGAAAAATGAAGAACAAAACTTGAATCGCAATGCTAATGGGACTTCAATTAAAACTCCCACAATTTCTGTGGAGTCTCGTGCACCCCCATGGAGTGTTTATTAGTACCCTCCTCTTCGCACAAAGCTCAGAGGCATTTGGAACATAAATATGAATGAGAGATCTCCTTTTCAAAAGAAGATTACTCGAGGTGCAGATTGAGGTCAGCCCTAGACGCTGTTGCAACGTTCACACGGCATTGATATCTTTCGTACCACTGTGCGAACATGGTGATAGTTACGAAATCAGTGAGTAGAAACGGGGTCTTCAATTACTGCCCCCGTAAAAGTAATTTAAATATCAAATTAGGGCCTTAAAGATGTTGAAAATTCCTTTTCCCAGTGACTTCATAACCTAGTCACTATTCTATTGCGTTTATAGTTAAGAGTCGTCAATGTTGTGAATGCGTCAGGCACTCAGCAACACTGTTAGATGAAAATCTTGATTTCAAATGTAATTTCGGCTTTGTAATTCACTGGTGGATTCTTTTTAAATTTCAATGAGTCTCTAGCATTGCGTCAAGAGCATCCGCTACCATCCAAATGAGCACAGCTCATTTCACAGCAAAAATTCTTGAGAGGCTGATTCGAGTCGGATAGCAAGTTCTCAAGTCCACGCAAGCGAATGGCTGTAATCGATTCATAGTAATGAAGTAAACTGTCTCCCTCTGTCACATAAGGATGGACGTCCACCAATGGAAACGAATGACTAGTTCATTGGACACATCTCGGTTTCCTGATGGGGAAACTGGCCATTTTTTGCGGATCCGTCCTAAAGATTGTAAGAAATTTCGCTGAATTTTTTTAAGCAACTAAAACCTGTTTTAGACAAACTTCATCAATTTCTTACTCGATTCATCTAGGCAAAACAAATAAATTTCCACAATTGTTAACCGGTTCCTTGAAGGATATTCTGGAAGAATTTCTTCTTCCCTCCAGAGAAACCACACTGTCCACTATTGCCCACACTTGTCTGTTTACATGTCTCATCAATGTCCACCATCTTACTGGCGAGTCGGAACAATCGCTGATGCAATGAGCTACGTATGAGAAGCAGCAATTCCTTCTGGTGCCTGTAGTCAGTAATAGTGTGTATCTTCATCCACACATCGACACACATTTCAAACTGCTACTCTGCAGAAGTTATAGGAGGTGTGCCAATCAATATTGAACGAAATAAATATAATAACGGCATAGATTTCAGCTGTCAATATTTCCTTAACCCAGAAATTCCAAGCATGACACACTGTATGTATTTACCCAAACCTTAATAAATTTGGCTTCAAACTTTAATTTTTTTTTAAATAACGAAAACTGGTATGTAATTTTGTTGAATATGGAAAATATGATGGAGAATATATGGTAACGAATTATTATTGGATGACATTGCATTTAATGAAAAATTAATGAATAATTATATCTTAATAGCTGTTAGCAATTAAATTGCGCATTGCAATTACTCTAATCCAATTTTATGTTATATTATTGAATGATATTTTGCTATTTATGATATGTGTTGTTCATTACGTTACTATACACCTATGTAGTGCATAAAATGTATCAAATGAGCAAACGACCTAATTCCTGCTTGGAGATATTCTGATTTGTTTCCCTTCGGTAAATCCTTTCACAAAACATCATGTCTCTATGTGTTTTAAATGGCTCTCTACATTTCCCAGAGAAAAGTATACTTTGATGTAGTTCAAATGTTTTAGAATCTCGCCAATGAATGGTTAGTATGTATATTGGTAATTTCCAATGTACGCATATAGCAACCTCCGGTCATGTGAAAGGTATCAATGGTTTCTCAGGATTAGGGTAAAATCCACAATCAGCAAACTATTTCTATTTTGTTCAATTCATAACAAGCACTCATGTATCGATATTAATCATTATAATCATTTACCTTCTTTCATTAATTGAACAAAATTATTCGATTTCGATTTTGACTGAAAAATTCACATATTTGATTGTGTTATTCTGCGTATTCCCATACTGCGCGTACCGAATCAGTCCCGTACTCTGCATGCATCACTGCTAATGAGTAACTGACATCATGCACCCAGTACGAAGCCAGCTTCCATATTCACGTGTGACGTTTCAGCCAATTTTGGCTGCCCCTGGAGTCCATTTTCCGCACACTCGACAGGGCGCTTTTTGTTGCTGCAAGCCACTAGTTTCCAATAATCACAATAAGTACTTCATCGCCTCCTATATTATTTCAGTAGTATACATCCCGTTGGCGGCTATCAGTCGCAACCAATATTTATAAATGAAATCTCTAAAGAAAGAGAATTTTACAGAGACGTGACGAATTGCATTTTCACTTTACGAATACTTAGTATTTGTGAAAAAAAAACGCATTTAAATATTCATCAAATGCAACCTATAACACTCGCCGAATTTTTTAATCTATATTGTTAAATAACTCATAAACGAGGTGTTTTAAGGACTTAAAATCTAAAGTTTTGAGGCCAGAGGTCTCAAAGAAACGTTCATTACACTGTATTCTACAGAATGAGAACTTCTTGAGTATTTCATTACATTTTTGCCGGTTCGACGTTTCTAGATTCTACACCACCTGTTCAGAGCGTGTAGAATCTGCAACTGTATGTGAAATTAAGCTAACTACTTGATATTCGTCGCGTCTGGATTACACGGATGTACCTCTCTGCTCAGTAATAACATTAAATAAGAATAGTTCGTATTGACAAGAGTTATTGTATTGTTATCAGTTACAATGAGACATACAGAACAAGTGACCGAAGACAACAGGCTCTTGAAGAAAAAGATATATTACAGACTCAATATGGGAATGGAAAAATAGGAATGGGTTTAACATGCAAGAGTTCTCGCACGGGTACTCCAGTTATGATAAATTCCATTCTTTATCTATGGGGAGGTTTTCAATGGGTGCGCAATCCGTGAGAGAACAGCTGTTTCGTAGCCTCAGCCGGAGCTCCGCAGGCCCAGCCGCCGCTGTAACAAGACCCGAGCAGAGCAGCCGGCCGCCCGTGATAAATCTCTCAGCCACTTATCGGCGTTGTCTTCCGTAACTGGCGAACAATCCGCTTCCGCAGTCGATACGGCGCGCCCGTGTTTCGGCGGATGTAGCGATCGAAATGTAATCATGTGCATTGTTAATGGCGGCGGCGCGTCGTGGCGGCGGCGGTGTCCGCCCGATAGTATTGACGGTGCGGTGAGCCTTTCAGGAGACACAGCAGCGGGGGTGGAGGTGAGCGGAGTTGTGGCGCGCGACTGGGGGGCGGAAGGTAGGTATGGAGATGGCGGACATGCCAGTGAAGGTGACAATGGCGATGACGGTGATGCCTTTGATACCGGGAGAGGTGGCTCAGTGCATCAACTGATGTCACGTAGTGTGTCTGACCGGGAGGTCCTTGGTTCGAGTCCCGATGCCGATAGGATTTTCGACAACTAGGTGGAATTCTTTTGCTGTCTGGAGGATAATACAAGCAACCGGCTGCTCTGATCGGTAGTTTTTCGTGGATTCTCCGATCAACCCAAGGTGAATGCTCAACCAATATTCTAAAAAACGGGTCACGGGCAGCGCGCGATCTTTCCTACTTCTTCCTTGTTCTATCCTCATCCCTTACACACACACTTACTCTAACATGCACATGCTGGGAGGCCTGTCGGGGGCTTATTGTTCCGTCTTGGACGGTGCCCCGCTGGTGGGAGATACCCGGTTAGGGGAAACCTCGCTAGCCAAAAGTAAGTGGGCGCCGGATCTCGTCATCCAGCGGAGGAAGTTTACAGCCACCTCCCGACGAAAACATACACTACACTTACGGGAATAATGACCTCAGTAGGTGTCACGCCTGGAATCATTACAACCAACCAACCAACTAACCCAACGACGTTGATATGGCGACGGTGATGGTATCAGTGACGAGGTCGACCGCAATAAAAGTGTACGGAGGAGACAGCTCAAGATGACGTAGGAGAGGTCAACTTACAAGTTAAGGGGAAGGATACAGTTCACAGCAGTTACGTTTTTATAATTTTTCCACTTTTTTCTCTCCTTTAAAATCATATTCTATGGCAGTGAAAATGAACTGGAACACAGAAATATCTTTCTTCTGCAAAGAAAAATTGCATTTAACTTAATTTTTTAGTGAAAATTCAGCCAGTTTTTCGTGCACTTTCTTAGTATTTTCCTGATAATTCAAACAATTTTAAAGATTTTTACAAATTTCTTCTTTTAACTTTTTGGCAATACACATAAAAATTCATTTAGATCTCTGGATAATTAATATTTTTAATTTCAATCCAATTTAATATATTGATTATTAATAGTTTTTTTGTTTTATAGTTTATCACAAAACCTATTGATCTAAAGTGTACGATTTAGCATGATTTTGTAGATAATACTTTGTTAAATGCATCCTAAAAATTTCATAGCTTTACAATGCTTAGTTTTTGAGTTATAAGGGAAACAGATCTTAAAAACGGTAATTCTGAAAAAAAAGGGACGAAGTTAGATTAATGAGTTTTGCTTCCCTTTATACTTTATTAGATGCATGATGCAGCGACATACCTTCTAAATCATAACTCGAAAACTATTGCTGATATCGAAATATTGATTCACCAAAATATTCCTGAATAATTAATGCATAGGAAAAATGTTTTCAAAAGTCTAATTTTTTAAGGTTTTAAGGTGTATCTTCCCCTTTAAATACAGAATGGACAGAAATATTGGTCTTTCAACAGAATATCAGTAATGTCATTGGTGGATGTGACAATGGCATCTAGAGACATACGTACATTTTGCCGAAAACAGATTTTTCGGTATCAAGATATCGTTGATTCTAACTGCACAACGTGTTAGACAAAGTAATTTTATACATGTATGAACACAAATTATACTATTTTAGGGTATCAGGCATCTACAATATCAATTTTACTGTCAAAAAATTGTCTATTTCCGCTTCAGAATTACATAATTTTCTCTTCATTATACTTCGACTTTTCTTAAAGTGGCCGATGACGTTTGGTCATTGTTACAACTCCTGCCTCATAAAATGAATATTTTTAACAGTGGCAAGCACATTTTGAGGCCACGAGCCCCGTTCAGAAAGACGTTTGCGAATGAATTAAAAATATTCATTTTAAAAGGCAGGATGTGTAACAATGACCTAATGTCATCAGTCACTTTAAAGAAATGGAAGTATACGTAAGCTTGTGTAGTATACGATAAAATAAAAAAAATGTTTACATTTTCAGCAATGTGCACATTGAAGGTGAGATTATATGTATTATTATATTTATTACGATTGAATGCTTTCATTTTAATGTTTATACGTGCGTATTTTAAAAAGTTTTGGAAGAATCAAAATTTGTATTTTTCAAAACCTCTACTTTGCTTGGTATTTAGTTCAGATATCAATATTTTTTTCTGTAGGACTTAAGGTTAAAGAGTTATAGATAAAAACTCGAAGAAAATAAAAAAAAGACTTTTCTGGTCGACTCTCAGAATTAGCACAGGGTCAGAGAGGTCGAAAACTTGGGTTTTGCACTAGTGCTTGGGTACATTCAACGTTTTCTAACGAAGGGTTTATATGACACTTTTCCATGAAAAAAATATGCTTTTCAACTGAACTACTAACCCATGAAATATACTCAAATTTCAACTAAATGATCGAAAGATATTTCAACGAAATTTTCCGGTGCCTTCTGATTGAAAACAGTAAATTCCTTTAACTAGGAAACGAAATGAATTTTTCAGCTCAGCACATATTGACGTAACAGCACGTACGTAATGGAATTGTGTAATTTATAAGCGGCAATCGAAACCCAAAGGGGCATAAAAAGGCAGCACATACGTGAATCGACCATTTGCTTGAACGCTCCGGCATCGAACATTCCACTTCTAATCGCTCGCGAAATCCACCAGTTGGCGAAGCAAGTTCCTATTTACTCGGTTCGCTTTCCGGATGCCAGGTAGTAGTTGCGATTTCAAGTTGAGAACGCTTACGACTTGCGTTTGTTGCATAATTTACTCGCGGGAAGTTGCGAACTGGAGTCGCCCATTGGAGACCAAGTTTATCGACGCGCCCACTTGGGAGGCGGCGCGCGGGCGTGACGCGGGCGGGGGCGGGGGCGGGGGCGAGGGCGAGGGGAGGGGGGGTCAAGACGACGGGGCGAGGTGATGGCGAGGGCAGGGGCTGGAGCGGGGGCGAAGGCGGTGGCGAGGGCGGAGACGACGGCGCGAGGTGGGTGGCGACGGGACGGTGGCGAGGGCGTGGACGGAGGCGAAGACGACGCCGGTGGTGATGGCGAGGGCGGTTGCGGTAGCGAGGGACGGGGCGGGGGCGAAGACGGGGACGAGAGAGGGGGCGGGGCGGGGGTGAAGATGATGGCGCGAGGCAGGTGGCGACGGGGGTGGTGGCGATGGCATGGACGTAGGCGAAGATGACGCTGCGTGGTGATGGCGAGGGCGGGGGCTGGAGCGGGAGCGAAGGCGGTGGCGAGGGCGGGGCGGGGGTGGAGACGACGGCGCGAGGGGTGGGTGGCGACGGGGACGGTGGCGAGAGTGTGAACGAAGGCGAAGACGACGCCGGGTGGTGATGGCGAGGGCGGTGGCGAGGGTGAGGGCGGAGGTGGGAGTGAACACGACGGCGGGTGGCGGCGGGGGTGGACGATGAGGAGGCGTGGGTGGCGACGGGGACTGAAGAGAAACAGGCGGCGGGGTTGAGGCGCAGACGACGGCGGGAGACGGCGCTGGCGAGGGCGGAGCTTAGGGTGAGACGACGGCGCGTTGCGATGGGGACGGCGGCGAGGACCGGAGCGGAGGCGGAGACGACGGCGCAAGACATTGGGGGCGCTGTCGAGGGCAGGGACGTGTTGGCGGAGGTGAAGGGGTGGTGGCGAGGGCGGGGACGGAGGCGGAGACGACGGTACGAGGCGACGGGGACGGTGGCGACGGGGGTGGTGGCGAGGGTGGGGGCGAAGACGACGACGCGAGGCAGGCGGCGACGTTGGCGGCGGTGGAGGGAACATAGGGAGGGGGAGAAACAGAGGCTGGAGGCGAAGGCGCCGGGGGAGCAATAGGAGAGAAACGGGGGGCGGCAGTGGGGGCGGAGTCGAGGGTGCTATGCAATGAGGGAATCTTCTTTTTTCCTTCGCTAGTTCTTTCTGCTTGTTCACATACTCTTCCATTTATCTCCTTTTACCCCTACTGTGTTCTCCTATTAGTAACGTCTTTTCTCTATGGACAATTCTATTCATCCTTATACATTTTGTCTCCTTTTTAGCAGGAAAAGTGTTTTACATATTATTTTCGTGAAGCGATTTTAAGTTCGATTTTGTTAATAAAACTGAATGTAACGAAAATATGTTACTTATAATAATCCTTATATGTTTGTAACCTATTTAATGCGCGTCGTACTTTAGTGTCGATGTACAATGGTGAAAAGTCATTCATTATGACGGAGTGTTCTGGATCTGTACGGGTGGCGCGGCAGTGCCGAATGTTTTCCTAGCACTGGGCTCTCACAGAGGCGCGACGCAGTGGAGCCCACTCTCAGAGAGGAGATGGAGCTCATCAAAAATTAATTCGGTGCTCGTTAGGAGTTATATTGCTTACATTTTTTTAAAAGAAATTTTCCCCTCGTTTCTCAAGTGCAATCTCATATTCTGAATATTTGACCAGAAATGTACTTCAGGTTCTTGTCGATGACTCCATCGGGATCTGTTTTTTCGTCTCGTTTCGATGATCTACTGAAGAAATACTCAGGATTTTGTTTTGTTTGTTGATAAATACAGCTTCACGATCAGTTAAAGTTTTGTTCAGTTCTTTTATCAGGATTGGTGGGAGTATATAATAATAATTGTTGCGGCTGTATAACCACGTTTGAAGAGCGCGCCAAGGTGGCAGCGCTGAGCGGCGACCGAGGAAGTCGGCAAGCGGAAAGGAGGAAGTGGCGAAGCGGAAAAGGCGCCGCCCGAGCCTAGAAGGAAGGCTGGCCGGAGAGCCAGAAGCGGTGCAGCGAGTCTGCGGCGCGGCCCGCTTTAAAAGCGGGCGCCGCCAGCCAGAGAGACAGAACGCTAGTAACCGTGTATTGAGTAAACTTGAGTGAAGAGATTGTACCGTGTAGAAGTGAGTGTAGGCCCGGCAGTAATTTTGGTTCATTCTGGTGTGTTTCTTGGTTTGACATAGCTAGTTTTTTGGTACATCTCCCGGACTTGTGGTTTTTGATTTTGGCTTGTGACATGGTATACTCTTTTGGATTCTGGAGTTGTGACCAATGTACTTTCTGTGGTTCATTGTAATAAATCTGTGTTGGTGAAAAGCGTGCAATTATTCTGAACATAATAATAATAATAATAATAATAATAATAATAATAACAATAATATTTATTCCCATATTGTTTAACAGAGATAATGAACATAGTAGTTTTTTGGAATTACTAACCATCGAAAACCAGTTGTGATGGTTAGCAATACTGGGTTTATAATACATTATCCGGGGCTGTATGTTGTTATTTTGTCAACAATACTGTAAAATAATATATGTTGTTTATTTTCAGATAGAAATAAGTTTTCTATTATGCGGGAAAGAACATTTCTGGTTTGCAAATGCTAACTACGCTTTGTTGATTTCTTTATTCATAATTCAACTTTATGCAGTGAAAGGGTGGAGTAGATATTCTGGAGCTCAAGAAATCATGCGTCACTTCTCTCTCATCCCATAAAGAAAGAAATAAAATATTGGGGCAGGTGGGAAGTTCGGCGGCCGGGGCAGATGGGGGTCAAGAATCACGTCTGGGTTTGGACATATGGTAAAATGACAGACTGGGCAGTGTTGTCGTACCGATACAACATCTCCATGACGAGGTCCAAGTGATCCGACAATTACAGAAAGGTGTACACCGACGTATTTACAAAATAATTTGCTTTTATCTAATACTGTGTATTCGAACTACATTAAAACATTTTATATATGTCATGATGGAACTACATGTCTGAATTTAATTTTACGCAGATTTTGAGTTTCTGGTCGTTTCTACGCATCCATTCATTTGCGGATACGCAAAAGAGCCGAATCTCCAAATATGTAACAGGTTCAAATAAGTCTCATTTCCTAGAATTTTGATTAAAAAACATAATCCTCCACTTATATGTTCACTCTGTTAATCATTGTTTTAAAAGTGAAAGTATCTTCACACATAACCACACTTACCCGTTTCTGAGAATGCTTGCTATGGAGTGAGAGAACCTTTCAAAAATGTAATAAAAGCCAAAAATTTTCACTTTGCAAATTATACCAAATACAACTGCTCGTGACTCTGTAGGGACAAGAATTCGTGATTTTATGTCTGTAGGGCGCATCTTTTAAGGATAATGATAAATTATGTTGCAAGTTATAGCAAGATATCTTCCGGTCTTAGATTCGGAACCAATGATATGTCAGTAGACACGTCTCTATCTAATGGTGGGGAACTGCTCACCCCAATCTTGATATGGTCAATATGTCGACATTTCTGTCGGCAAGCAAAACAAATGGCACTTTTGTCGCAGGATTCTCCTAGAATAATTCTAGAAAAAAACTGTTTGGAATATTTCAAAACACTTAGAAGTGAAACGTGGATTCCCGTAGCTAATTTACAGGAAAACATGAGTAGTTTTTTATTCACTAGTAGACCGCGAATATTTAAGTAAACATCTATTTTTATCCAGTTTACCTTGCACTAAATGAAGTTTTATATATTCATTTTGGAATTATTTAAACCAACACACGTCAATTTCATAGTGCTTAAAGAGACTCGTTCAACATTAATGTCTATTTGTGCCAATTTTATTTTTAAAAACATAAAATGAGACTCATTTGCCTATTTTATGTTGGCCGTGGCTACTTTTAACTGTTTTCTTCTGTGTCGGCACGACAGAATGATATTGATTTTAAGTTGAGCTAATCTGTAATTTAGCCACAAATATGCATAAAGGACATAATATTTATGAACAATTAAACTAGTGAAGCCCTAAAAACACTTTTTTGTGCTTATCCTATCATTTAAAAAGCCTGAGATGCTAAAAGAACCTATTTTAGGTGCATAAAACGTAGGTTTTCAAACCTAAAAATCCGCGGTCTATTCAGCAGCTTGACGATAAATCTAACTTCGTCACGAAACATAAAGGATCTAGCGATAAAAGTTTCCACGCCACTGCTTCCCGGCTTCTGTGCTTCTAAGATAAAGCGATTGAATTTCCGCGAAGGAAACTGATCTTGACCGATAAGAGACATTCATTTTGAAAACTTGGAGAAGGTATTAGTAATTTATTGTGAGGGAATATACGGTAGTACGAATAATTCTAACTTGAGGGCAAACAATTAAACTTGTTCATAAATATTCTTATCGCAAAATATACAATTCTGATTCTTTCTACACAATATTGATTTATGTTTCTATCTAGGAGTACATATATATATATATATATATATATATATATATATATATATATATATATCACATTTTTTATCACATGACATATATCACATTTTTTGGCTCTGTTCTACCATTTAAAAGCCCTAACTGAGATGCTGAAAGATCCTATTTTAGGCACGTAAAACGCATATTTTAAAACTTAAAAATCCGCGTTCTATTCATCAGCTTGACGATAAATCTAATTTCGGCACGAAACATAAACATTTTTTCAAACGTATTGCTATCGATAATTTTTAATTCGAATTTCTTTTAAATAATTATTTTTAATTGTACGTTCGACGATGAACAATTCAGGCAACTGTATTCTGGCAGCTACTTGGCTGTCCGGGAGACGCCGCGTCCTAGACACCAGCGACGGAAACGTTGGCACCTGTGCTGAGGACAGAGCGTCTCCCAAACAGCCAAGTGGCTACTGACTCCGACCACGGAAGCTTACTTGCATGACACAAAGACATTTCTAGCTTGAAAATGTCACATTAAATAGGTTCTTAAATATTGAATCAATAATAAATTTGCTATTGCTATTAATCGTTCTGACTTTGAATCTCATTGCCAAGGAGGAAGATGTGGCCGAAAAAGCGATCGTTGTGGGAAGTTGGCCGAGTTCTCGGGAGAGCGCGGCGTGGCGGGTCGTGGTGGTGGTGGTGGTGGGGGGCGGCCCGAGGGACCGGGTGGGTTCTCTTTCGCGGAAGCAGCGCTGGCAAACGCCGGCTGACCGCCGCCCCCACCCGGTCCGCGCTGTCGGGGCGGGCACACTGGCACGAACGCTGCCCTCCACGGACTATCGGAGGACTGAACATGCAGCCACCGGCAGCCTCCGGCACAACTCTCGGATCACTCCCCGTCTTTCTCCCGCCCTCTCCTCTGTCGTCTCTTCCATGCACTTGGGAACCATTTTTGATAGACCTACGGTTCTCCTTCAGATCTAATCGGGCGACTCCTAATGGACTTACGAATGATCTCGAGTTGACACTAGAATGTATCTGTTTACAAGTAGGTTGGTTTGAAGAACTTGGACTGTGAGATGGTATCGTCATCAATATATTTCTGTCATCTTTATCACTGAGGAGCGTAGTTTGATGACTTAAAACAACGCCAAAATGATCAATAAAATGTTCTTAAAATGTTTTAAATATGACCCTAAAACTAAAGAATATAATTTTTAAAAATGTAATCAAAATCAGTTCGGATGAGCATACCAGGCTGTGGGATGTGCATATCCATAAAAAATCTGCTACTAATATAATCGATTCTTCCTTTCGCTCAAGTCTCCTTGCAAGCTTTTGGTTTGGACTGCTCTTTACCAGGAAATCTCTGTCTTTATTTATCGCGAAATCGGCCCAGCCGAAAATAGCAGTGATAGGCATCACAGGAACCTTCTATTACATAGTCACAACGGCTGACATTACAATTTCTGAGCGAATAAATCGAATAGACTACTCAGGAATCATGTGGAGAAAATTTGTTTGTAAATATTATTTGAAGCCATTAAAGTTAAACTATTACCATTAAAATATTAAAATCAATGAAATCAGCAAGAAACGCATTAAAAATGACACACAAAGATAAAATATGACGTATTTGGCGAAATCGACAAAAAATATAGAAAATGACACAATGTGTCATTTCTCTTTGTCATAACATAAAATGAATATGAATCCTAAATGGCATTGTTTTAAAGTGAAAATTAAAAAAAAATGGCATTTCGTTAAAATCCGCCCCTACTTATCTCTAATGTATAACCATGCTCTAATCTGCGCTATAACATTTTTAATCAAAGTGCCCTTTCTTTGTCAGTACATTTCTGAATTCTTAATCTCTTATAAACGTTTAGTGAGGTTCCTAATCGGCAGTGTAACCCTCTTTACTCATACTTCTTTTTTATTTTTACTAAAGCCATTACAACCTAATTCATTAAGGAAATAAGCAGTAAATATGAGACAAGCAATTAGTGCGACAGCGTTACAGACCTCTGTCTTATATCTAGAGGGGAGCAATCTCTTTTCGTGCCGCAGAGAGCCGAGCGCAAAGAAAGGCGAATGAGTTGCGCCGCGCGCCTTCCGTCGTGCTCCACTGTGCGTCCGTTTGCTCAAGCGCGGTGCCCGGGCGCCTTGCGGCGGGGGTGGGGGGTGGGGGCTTGCGGTGGCCACCGGGGGCGGCCGGGGCGGGGGCGACCGCCGGACCCAGCGGACGCCTCGCGGTGGCCCAGGAAACGGACCGCGCCGCGCCGCGCCGCGCCGCGAGTGCAAGGTGCGAACGCGCGGGGGCTGATTGCAACGGAGGGGCGCGGAGGAGACGCACGGCAAAAGGAACGGCGCGGAAAATGGATGGTTTGATTGACTGATCGTTTGATTCACTGATTGTTGTTTCATAGACTGATTGGTTGATTGTTTGATTGACCGATTAAGTGTTTGATTGGCCTATTAACCGCTCGATTGATTAATTGTTTGATTGATCGATTAATTGTTTGATTGACCGATTAATTGTTTGATTGATCGATTAATTATTTGATTGACTGTTTAATTGTTTGACTGATTAATTGTTTGATTGAACGATTAATTGTTTGATTGACTGATTATTTGTTTGATTGATTGATATTGTTTGAGTATTCACCCGCTACTCAGGTGAATACTTTATCCCGGAAGGTGGCAGTGTTCGGTCACTGCTAGATGGTGAAAACTGGCGCCGGTCATCACGCCGGTTCGTGATGTGTTTTTCCTCGCCAAGTATTTCTTCCAGCGGAGCACCGCCTCAGACCGGATAAGCTCTGAGCTACCGACTGATCTCCCGACATATGTGGTAGTGTAGAGAATGCAAATGTATGTGCATAAGCGGAGATGATAGGACAAGGATGAGAAAAGAAAGATGGGTCTCTGGCAGACTGGTACGGTTCTGCTCCGGCTTTCGCCTGGTATTGATCGGTGAAAGCACGGAAAATACCAATCAGAGCAGGCGGCTGACATAATTTTTTTCCAGACAGCGAGTGAATTCGACCTAGCTCCAAAACTAGTAGTTGTGAAGTTCTTATGTGTAGTTGATGGACAGTTTTGCAAATAGGAAAATCCAGGGTTGAGGGTGAATGAACAGAGGAGATCAACAATATTCTTATAAAAAAAGTAGCATATGTATTTACCGAACCATAATATTCACTTTTGTAACGTAAAGTCAAAATTTACAAAATTGAGATAATTGTCGTAATATCAGTAATTGAAATACAAGTGATTGGCGTTCATGGCGTTTTATCAACTACTTTCAGCATCAATCTTTCACCTTCATCGGAATGAAGAATCAAACTTAAATGAAAATTATAGTGCACTTGAATTTTTTACAAAGTGAATAAAAAACGACGTGCAATATTCACATCCTAACATCTTATTACAATATGAGACTGGATAATTATGAAACTAATCCGTAAGGCCAAGTTTGATAACTAATCGTCCAATTGCGATATTTCATAAATATCTCTTATGTCGTTGATTACATCAATTCATTAATCTTCAAAATGAGTCATTATAATGAAGGCGCGTGTTGTACAATAACGACGTATGTTACTAGTACATCGCCGCGTAATAATATGACTAGCAGAAAGCTAGCATTTGCCCGTAGCAAATGATGCTACAAAAGTGGAGAAATAATACGTTTAGCCGCTTTGCTTACCTCGCTACTTTCGGCAAAAGTCGGAAGACTGTGCCCAGAGGGAACATGACATGCGGTCATGTTCCCTCTGGGAACATGACCGCATTGGTTTTTATTGCTTTCTGGAGATCCGGCGAGGGGTCGGGTCGGAGGAGGTCTGTTTAGTGTTCTCTTGGAAATATATCTCAGGAGGAGAGGGGGACAGTTTGTGAGGTCGGGATGTGTAAAATTATTAGTAGTGGGGACAGAAGGAAATTGGTTTGTTCGTTGAGGAGTGCTTCAGATTTCTGCTTGGCTTGAAATGTGTGAAAGATTTCTACAGTGCTTCTGTTCCAAAATTTATTTTCTATTTCAAGAATTTTAATGTCACATTCGTGGTGGAAAGTGTACCAGAGTTAAAGAACATTTACATGCATTCAATTCAAACAGATTTAATACTTTGCTACACTATCTTATAAACACACTTTCCACCCTGATACATATTCCCTTTTTATCTCTTCACCCCCAAAAATAAAAATCGCCCCCACTCACATCCTCCCCCACCACACCTTCCCGACTCCTCCAACTCCTCTCCTACACTTCCAAATTCTCCACCCCTGCTACTGTCCCTCAGTTCATCCTCGTCCTCTTCTCGTCTTCCATCATTCTCTAAACCCGTTCCTTTCTCTCCATCCCCTTTTCTATCCCTTCCCTCCAACCCACCCCCTCAATACACACCCAATATTTCCGGTCTTTCAAATCCTACCCAGGTTCCGCCACTGTCAAGTGTACCTTCGCGAAACCCATCTTATCCCTCCACATACCCATCGGCTATCCTTTACGAACAACTTCTTATGTTTTGTGACTTCATTCCTTCCCCGCCGTGTTCCTTTACGAAGTCTCCGCTCTCACTTCACAATTCCACCACCGATTCTGTTCTCGCCTCTCCTCGTACATTAAAATACCTTAAAATTCATTTATTTTTCCCCGTCTCTCAATTTTTTTTTCAGCGTGATAATGCAATAAAAGCTGAAAAAAACATGAAAAATACGTTTCTCGTTGATCTCCGCAACAGATCGCCCTAGGAGGCTGATTTTTTGTGACTCTACGGTATGTAAGGAGAGATATTTAAATTACGTAGGAATCATTAGGTTTCAAGTGTAACCTTTCCCTGGCGTCCAAATTACGTTTATCAGTAATAATAGTGTTTCAAAATGTCCCTTTAAGTGGAACTTATTTTTAAATAGAAAGACGGGGCTTGTTTCAAATTGGCACCAGTCAATGTCGGGCATGTTTCAATATACTATAAAAATGATGGTAAGTAAGTTAAGAAAATCATGTAGGAGATAGGACCAATGAATACGGAGAACAATAAAAAGATGAAGAAAAGTTGTTTTTGTATAGATGATTTATGGTAGTGTATAAAGATTGTGGAAGTGTTTAAAGTATACAAAACCTTGGAACGCAGGTCTGAATTCGTTTGTTTAAAACCCTGCGTACACGTGACCACCCTTCACGTTTTCAACTTGAAGTCCACAAACTCCAGCTTTCCTGCCTAAGCGCTACATTTGGCGCTGGATTAAACGGATGACTAAGAAGGCGGATAATTTGCCTGCGTAAACGAGCGTAAAGCTTGTGAAGACTAAACAAGTTAAAAGAAAAAGCATCGACGCAAGCAAAATAAAAACCAAAAAGAAACGACAGACGAAACTTAGAGGCGAGAGGAGATGTTGATGCAAATAGAGAGAAAACGCAATATCAAAAGGAAACCAACAACTTAAACGAATACGGAGAAGCAAAGGAACGAACGGAGCTGCTCGACTGCTCGCACTCGGCGCTGCTACTCCCAGTTGGGCTACCCGCCTCCGTTGCCCGCTCGGGGGGCAGCGCGTACGATTTATATGACCCAACAAAAAATCCGATTTTCCTTTGAAAGGCTCCGGTCCGGCGTTGTAGCAGCCGACAGTCGGGGGCTTGTGCGACTGTGTCACGCTGCTTGCACTCATCCATCACGCTATCACAGAGACGCCCCCCCTCCCCTCCCCGCCCCGCCCCGCCCCTACTACCCGCCCGCACGCGCGCCCTCGCCCCCGTCGCCCGGCCTGCCCGCCTCCGCCGCCCGCAATTGTCACTGACCGCGCCGCGAGTACACAAAACGAATATTACATTAGCCGCTACAAGCTTCATATGTTCGCGGCGGGCGGACTGTGCACACAACTGGGAGGCGCGGGGCTCCCCGCCCCACTCTCCACGCCCCGCTCCCTGCCCGGCTTTCCCCAACGCCGTGTAAAGGTAGCTCCACCCGCACCCTGCTCAATTCCCAGCCCGCTGAACAACCGTCAGCGCGCGCCGCCTTCTCAGCGACCGTCGTTACTTGCCCCTTGGGCAAACAACCGCCTCCTCTGCCACGCGTGTGATTTGGCACGGCCAGAGCTAGCGAGTCGTCAACGCGCAAATTAGAAACCAATCTGTGTACGGAAACCACAATAAACATGGCGTCAAATTCATGTTGTAATAATTGATTATATCTTGTTTCTAGAAGACCCTCACTCATTCCTTACAAATAGATGACATAAGTATGGGAGTTAGATCTTGCTCGAATTCGGATACGGCTTAAAACATTGTTCTAAATTTTAAAATGATTGAAATTTGCCTTCTTGTCCGTCAAGTGGAGCGTTTATTATCCACGATGACCTGCCACTGATGATCTTATTTCTGCGAAAAGAAATTTGGAAATTGACGTCGATTGTTTATATTATAAAAGAAAGAAAATATTGGCAAAACGAAAAATCAGAGGGTTAATATGCAACACTACGTTACGACAGAATACGTTGGGAACATTATCGTAGGTAATGCCACGAGTGCTTTGCAAATTGTCGAAAAACGCGGGAAGTGCGAAGGGGATTTATCTGAGAATTTCCAAAGCACGAGTGGTATTTCATATGACTATTTCACGAGTGAAATAATGTCCAACAGAGTTCCAACATACGCCAAACATTAAAAATAACTGAAAACTATGTTTAAATCAAAGAGGTTATGTTATAAGTAGAAGGAGAGGAGGTGTGTACGAGAGGAGTTGGAGGAGTAGGGGAGGGGTGGTGGGCGGGGGAGATTTATAGTTTTGGGGGTGAAAGGATAGAAAATGGGAAGGAGAGAAAGGAATGGATTTAGAGAAGGGTGGAAGATGAGAATGAGAGGTGGCGGAGGAGGATGAATCAAGGGAAAGAAGAGGGGTGGAGAAGTTGGAGGTATACGAGAGGAGTTGCAAGAGTAGGGGGAGGGTTTGGAGGGGAGGAGGTGGGTGGGTCGGGGGCGGGGATGTCGCTTGTTGCCCGTTCCACATTCGCCCGCTCCCCCACCCCCACTCCCCAGCAAACGCCTTTCGCGATATGCTCTACTCGCTCACTGAATCAGCTCCGAAGCCCGCATTGTCTCTGAGATAAGACGATTGTTTATTACAAATCAATCAGGTCGTTATAAATACTCAAATGTAAGAAAATTTATCGGATGATAGTTTTAAGGTATCTCGTCAGTAAAAATCCAACGTAAAAGAAGCACTTTTTAACCTGTGTTGCCATGTATTCTGAAAACTTTCTTGATTGTTGTGAATATTATGCTTAGACTGAGAAAAGAAATTAGCAGGGTTCCATGCAGCTGGAACTTGTTAATATTTGACAAAATAATTTATGATATTATTTGAGTTGTAGATGTTAAGAAATGTGTTTATGAAAGTTCGATGTTATAATATAAGGTGTATGTATGCTAATATACTATGTATATATTTTCTTTACAAATTCACTGACATTTTTTCTCTTTCTTTCAGGTAAGAGATATTTTCATTCATCATTTGCCATATCAACATGTGTCTGGTGAGTACAAACATCAGCAAATAATTTATATTACTGATATTATCTACTGATGGACATCTATTTCTTTTCTACGTATTGTCTATGTTTTTAAAGATTTTGTGTCCCTATTTAATGTGTAAAGTAAGTTCACAATTTAAAACTGCTTAAAATTATGCAGAACATTCGACTAGATAATGTACCCACGGGATCGACTTGTTAGTATTATTAAAATCCTTATTAATCGTTACTTCCATATAGTAGGCCTTCAGATGTGTCACAAGAGTATATAACACTCTCTCTGGTCACTGTCTTACAATTAGTGTTTCTTGTTATAAGGCTTTTCCTGACATAAAGTAAAAATCGTATCTTTTAAAGAAGTCAAGATTTTGAATCAATTGAACGATTTGAAGGGATTTGACACGATTATACCCTCAAAACTGGCAAGCGCCATCTCGTGGTTTAATTTCATCGTGCTTCATGTCGTGGTTGGAATACAACATGCGGCCTTATCAAGGTTGCATTGGGACATGCGCTATCTCGTTATTGAATTGCGACATGTGCCGTCTCGTGATTGAATTACTTCATATGCCATGTCATGGTTGCAGTGCGCGATGCACCACCTCGACATTGAATTGAGGCATGCTAAATCACGAGAGGGAACTGAGGCATGTGCCATCTCGAGTTGTAATTTCGACATGCCCAACCTCGACGTTGAATTGCGACATTCGCCATTCCGAGATTGAATAGCGACACGTGCCGTCTCGTGATTGATTTACGTCATGCGACTTTTCATGGTTACAGTGCGTGATGCACCATATCGACATTGAATTGATGCATGCACTTTCTCGAGATTGAATTCAGGTATGCGCTATCTCGAATTGTAATTCCGACATGCACCATCTCGATGCTGAATTGTGGCATTCACCATTTCTATATTGAATTGCGGCATGCGCCATCTTATGATTGAACTGCGACCTGCGACATTTCGTAGTTGAATTGCAGCCGATGAATTTTGGCGTGCGCCATCTCGTGGTCGAACTGCAACATGCTCGACTCGACGCGAGATTGAACGGCGGCGTGCAGACCCTCGTGATGAAATAGAATGATCCGTGTCGCGATGGAATTGGCGCATGCTCGTTCTTGTGGGTGAATGACGGCTCGTTCCAGCGCACGCCCCGCCC
The DNA here is from genome assembly GCA_011170035.1 of Teleogryllus occipitalis. Classification (NCBI taxonomy): domain Eukaryota; kingdom Metazoa; phylum Arthropoda; class Insecta; order Orthoptera; family Gryllidae; genus Teleogryllus; species Teleogryllus occipitalis. The sequence goes on from BLKR01009281.1 coordinate 90,325, forward strand.
ACGCACGCGGTGCAGGCGGCGAGTGGACGCCGCGCAGACACACACACGGCCGCGGCAGCTGCCGGCGGCGCTTCGCTCGCGCCCAAATCTACCTGTCAATAGGGCGCGCCGCCCCGCGCTCCTAATCAAACAGAGCGCGCCCGCCGCCGCCCGGCGCAGCGCAGCGCGTCTGTCGGCTGTCGTTAGTTCTTTTTTGTGCCCACCCCTGCCGACTCTTCAGCTCTCTCCTCACCTGGACATCGTACCGTGTGCCTCTGTGCCACGCTGATTCTGATTATCTGTCGCCATGTTCCTCTCCCCCAGACACATCTCTCCTTCGTCTTTCGCTGTTTCCTCCGATGCTTCCTTGCCTCTTTATTCCCATCTGCGTCTCTCCCTTTCTAGATTTGCTTCTCTTCGTGTTTTCCCCTGGCTGCTCCACCTTCCTCTATCCATGTCTTTATGTCCCTACCTCTCGCCCCATGAGCCTGTATCTCCATTTCAGTTCATGTTCCTCTACCTACCTCATCTCTCCTGCAATCGAACTATTTATTTTTTTGCAAAACCTGCTTTCTCTTCTGATTTTGTCTCCATGTTTGTTTCTCCACGTTCATGCTCTTCGCACGTTCGTACTTATCATTTCTCCTTGTCCTTGCATGTCCTTCCATTTGGAATCTCTCACTTTGTTCCTTGTTTTGTCCCCGCCTAAGTCATAAAACCCACTGCTTTTGACCCAGTCATCGCCACCGCCTCCCCGCCTGACGGTTCTAACCCGCGAATACTGTGCTTATGTTGACGACTCTGCTCCCGCTACCCCTACCCCTTCATTGCCCGCTACCTGGTCTTCGCGCGCCCTTCCAAAAGCTGCCTTACAGCTTTTCTGCTTGCTGTACTGCGTGTAGTCTTCGTACCTCGCCTCTGGGCCACGCCTCGCCCGCACCGCTTCCTCCACGTCCTGTCACTGCTCCTCATCGCCCGCTCTCCGTCTGCTCAGCCGTCACCAAAACGGTCTCCTCTCTTCACGAATTTCCCGACTCTCGCTTCGCTTTCCTTCTGTCTAAAATTTGGCTTCCTTTGACCCGCGGAGAAAGTAAGATACTTCTGGAATCACTTCCATTTCCACCCCGACCGTTCTCGCCCTTTGCGGTCCGGTCTTCACGCCAGGTCTGTCCTCCCCATGTCCACCCCCGCCCTGTTCGTCATCACCTCGTTTGACCCCGCCCTGCTCGGACCCTTCATACTCGACTGTAATACTCCCCGCCCCGCCCTGCCCTGTCCCGCCACGTCCCGCCCCGCCCCGCCCTGCCCCGCTCCGCCCCGCCCTGCCCCGCCCTGCCCCGCCCTGCCCCTGTCCCGACCTGCCCCTGCCCGCCCTGCCCTACCCGCCCCGCCCCGCCCCGCCCTGCCTTGCCCGCCCTGCCATGCCCTGCCCTGCCCCTCCCGGACCCGCCCTATTCGCCCCTCTTACCCCTCTGCGCTTACATCCATCATTTTCCGTCCTTTCCTTCTGTCCCCGCTTTGCTCTGTATCACCCCTCTAGTTCTCGCACACCCCATACCCTCTTCCATGTTCCCGTGATTCCCCAACCTCCAACCTGTTTCTGCTCCCCTCCCACTTCATTCTCTCTTCTGATCACTCCCATCCTCTCACGCTCGCGAGCCGGGTTAGATTTCCTGCAGTGTTTTCCTCGCACCTCCTCCCCCCCACATCGCTTCCCCCACCCCCTCTCTCCCTCGCGTGCTGTGGGGGGGGGAGGTCGCGCGAATTTTCTGCAGAGCATTTTTCACGGCCGCTCGCGCGCGCGATCGTTGAAGGTTTAATCAGTGCACTGTCATGAGTCGATTAAATTGTCGATTAATCTCCGCGCTTAATCTGGCCGGAAGCCTTGAAATGTGCGATACGTAGCGTTTCCATGTACGTGACCGAGCTGCAAAGACGCGCATTTCCGCGCGGGCGGGACCCCTCGGTAATTCCGCGCCGCGCCGCGCCGTAAAATGAGTAGTGACGCAATTCATCCGCGGCGGGGGCTCCGGAACATGTTCGGAATTTTCTCTCTTTTCCGTGATATTTGAAGTCTCGACTTGGAAGTCGATTTTGATGTTGGTTGCAATCTGCTTGTTGCGCACTCACGCGGGAATGAAAATATACTGCGTCGCTTTAAAAGAGCGAAATAAATTCGGGACGACTCGGCGGAATGCGTTCGCAACAGTAGATTGAAAGAGAGTGGTGCACCGTGTGCCTTTGGGCGCCTGATTTCTCTTTGACATTTTAGCGGTTTACAATTGATAGCAGCCGTTCAGTGGATTGTCGGTATTGTGGTGAATGTACGACGTTCTTCTTTTGAATTATTTAAATGAAGCATAATCCATGACAACTGGTTAGTCTTAATATAGTTAATCCCTACTTTTAGCGACACAACCCGAGAGGTTGTAGGTCAAATGATAGAGATCTGTGTACAAGGGGCAAGATTTGATAGAAAAAAAGGAACGAACTGTAATATAATGTAAAGAAACAGAAATATGATATAGTTCTTTGAATTGGCGAAGAAAACTTATATTCATTGTGCGTTTACTGAGGACTGCGAAAAAATACTTAAAAGACATATATTAGAGAATTATTGTAAAGGCTTGTTAACATGATAAAATATCGTAGATCTTTCACATTCTGTAGCATTCAGTCTTTTAGGTGAATGTGAGATGATTAAAAATTATGATGCAATAAAATTGTGTTAATGTGAATATTCGTGCGTTGAAGGTAGCTGTTTGTCTTCAAACAAGGTTCCATTAGATTGTACCATTCTAGTATAACGTGTCCTTGAACAAAGCCGAAACGTTATGCAATAGCAAAATATTTTTGACAACTTAATGTGAACAGCTACATTACAAGTAGCTTATGTACGTTTCCGACCATCTTTATTGGACGGTAATATTTCAGCTTACGAGACAAATAAATTTGTCAATATGTTTTTCGGTGCTCATTTTGCTTCAAAACCTTTTCTCGTCTAGAAGCCGGCCATATACACTAGATTCTGAAAATATCTATGCGAATATCGTAGCTTGTAACATTTCATGAATAATCGGGTCATTAAGTCACTCGCTTTTCGAATATTTTATATTTTGCTAAAACAGATTCTGAAATACAAGCCAAGAGGAAAAATGAGCATAGGAAGACTGAAGAGAAGATGGATGGACCAATAATGAGACGCAACGGAGCGAAAGTTCTAATGCTTGAAGAAGAAAAAGAAGACAGAATGTGCCAAGAGACAATATTTTCGCTATTTGGTGGTTGACGTTTGCCTTCATTTTCCACCATAATGAAGTGAAAGTATTCCTATTGCCATGGTATTCGAAGCCACAAACTTAATGCTAGGCTCTGTGGCTTCCGCAGCAATTTGCACCATTGAACCATGAACTGAATTAGAATATTGGCAGAATCGCAGCTCAAACAAATCGTAACTAAGCTTAGATTTCATTTCACTAGCATAAATAGAAACGTATGGGTAGCGAAAATACTTATAATGCTATGTATTGATTTCCGCTGGTAATCAAACGGAAAGCTGGAGCAAGATACTTCTACTAATTTGTAAAAATAAATTTAGAATGCAACTATGAGATAGTCTTGTTATACAATGCGAGAAGGTTGCTTAGAATTAGTACGTGAATAAACCATACATATATAACACATTATATAATACAACATAACGTAACAGATACACGTATAAAAATTTTTAAAAAGACATGTGTTCTAGACACCAAATTATAGTAAACAGTTATTATTCTTAGTACCTTATTATTCTAAGAAACTAAAATATTCGTGGAGATGACAAAAAAGCAACAAAATATTTTTAACCGCATGATATATTGAACCGATATACATACACTTCAAACAATAAACAGATCGACGTTGGCGTTTAGAGCCTACTTACTATCATTTAGTATCATGCATGTCTGTTGCTTTCATTTACCATAAAAATTTTGACAGTGACATTGCTTGTCACATGCGTTTAATGTATTGTTTTCGAGACATCACGTGGATGGACCCAAAACACATTTGTAGTGTTCAGTCATGTGAGCGAATTTTTCGTGACTCAAACCAAATTGGAAGGGGGGTATGGTCAGTGAGAAATACGTAGAAACGATTCGCATTCATTTCACGAATGTTGACTAACTTGTGGTTGAGCCATTTTCCTCCCTATAATTCTCTTTTCGTCAACTGGAGAATGTTTGCATGAAATTAATATTTATCTAACCAAAATGTGAGAATAATATATTATGAAACGATGATGTAGTGATGAGTATTAATACACGAGTGTGATATTACGATACGAGCGAGGAGCGAGCGAGTAGGTACTTTTTCTACGACTTATGGTAACTTTTATAAGTTAAACTTTTACATTTAATCGTTTCGTGACAGTTGACATGCAGGATTCAGCAAAGACAACCTAACCCTATCTACTCTCGCATGCTGCCGTAGGTTAGCTGTGGTAACCAAACCGACTGCGAGGGAGCACTGCGCTAGTCAAATAGGATCAAAATGAAATTACGATTCATTTTATTTTAAATAATATTCCACGAAAAAATAGTGATAATAAAATAAATTAAAACTGACAAACATAATATAACATAAAATGCAATTTTAATGTGCACAATCAAATAAAACATTTACTAGAACGATTCTCAATGATTAATTAAATATCAATACTTGGTTTGTAAACATCTGTGATTGGTCAAGAACCTGTAACATAATGACATCAGTACCGCAATGAGTTACGTTGTTCAACTGGTTGCAGCCATCAAATGATAGCATTATAGAATAGGAGATAAAAAAGTACACTTTTAAACTTTCTTTTTAAGAAATAATATTTCCAAGCGTAATTGTTTCATTTGCATGCGAGATAAATTAAAATTGTGATAAATTCAGCAACGTGGCCGCTTTCAAAGTCTGTATTTATACACCTTTACGTTAACCCCATTTGATAACTTAATTCACGCATATATTCTCATCTCCTTTCTGAGATGACTTGTTTCAATTCTTACGATCTTTTTCTTTTCTTAAGTTTTCTTATGTTTTTCTCGTAACATTGCATAAGCCCTTTACTGGAGTCAAACGAAACTGCACACTTCAAAAGCTCCACTTGGAGCAACCCTCCTTTAACATAGTCAGTGATCGTCAATCGTAGTCAGCCATTGTATTTTATCCCTTCGGCCAAGGGCTCGGAGTCGTTATATCCCAGGCGTTTCCAGACAGCCACCCATCCAGGAACGTGTGGTGTCTGGAGTTACTTAACCTCCGTGTCTTACTGGAGCGTAGTGAAGCAAGTTGCCTAGTGATGCCTGCATTCTCTAACTGCATTCTCTCAACTGACCCTGACCCTGTGCATTGGCCGCCCACGTGGCCCGCCCTGCCCCGCCCTGTCTCGCCCTGCCCCGCCCTGCCCTGCACCGCCCCGTCCTGCACCGCCCCGCCCTGCACCGCTCCGCCCTGCACCGCCCCGCCCTGGCCCGCCCCGCGCCCCCACCCCTGGCCCGCCCCGCCCCCCACCCTGGCCCGCTCCCGCCCCCGCCCTGGCCCGCCCCGCCCCGCCCTGGCCCGCCCCGCCCCGCCCTGGCCCGCCCCGCCCCGCCCTGGCCCGCCCCGCCTCGCCCTGGCCCGCCCCGCCCCGCCTTGTCCCGCCCAGCCCCGCCTTGTCCTCCACGCCCCGCCCCGCCCCGCCCATCCCCGCCTTGCCCAGCCTGCCTTGCCCGCCCTGCCCTGTCCTGCCCTGCCCTGCCCCTCCCAGAGCCGCCCTATTCGCCCGTCTTACACCTCTGCGCTTATAGCCATGCCAGGGCCTGAACTGCGCCTGTGGGGCATTAAGCGGCCACGTGGCCGTCGGCAGACAGCGTTTGGCTGAGCGATGCCGCTGTCTGTCCGCGGCGACGCTCCGCCCCCTGCTGAGTGGAAGGGCGCGAGTGCTCGCCATCTCTCAGGCGTCGCCGGCCGTGCATCCGCCATCGGCTATCGATGCCCTCCGCGTGTGCTATTGGAAAAGTCTCGCTCCCCGACAGCGGGCGCGTGGGGCCGCGGCGACGGAGCGCGATGGAAGGTGGAGGGCCTGCAACTCTACACACAACGCTGATGACGGAGAGGAAGGGAAATGACGAGAGCGGTTATGCAGTCGGGATGGGCGATTATTAAAGAATAATCGATTGATTATTTTTATTAGATTAATATACATCGATTAATCGTATATATCCAAATTAATCAAAATTAATCGATTAATCTTATATAATTGATTAATATTTCATATGTTTTAAATATTGCATAAAATGCATAAAATAGTTAATTTTTAATTTGTGAATTAATGAATCGATTTGTAACTTATTTTAAGAAAATCCGTCATAAAAATGTGAATCATTTTCAATTTTCTGACTTGTTTATTAAAAGTTATTTATTTAACTTTGTGTTTAAGTCAAATTTATTTGTTATTTTAATGATATAATAAACAGTGAGTTCATCAACTAAAATTTCGTTAATGTTTTAAAATTAAATATTGAAGAATGTAATACACACGGTTTTTGCACAAATAAAATACAACTACTTAATAGAATAAATCTCAATTCTTTTATTTTCTTCTAATAAACCAAAAATAAATAAAGTTTGCTTTTAAAAAACATTTTCTTATAATATAAATCTCATTAACAGAACATTAAATGGACAATATCGAATTGAAAGACGAGGAATTCCATTGCTAAAGTTCAAAAGTAGAGATGTACTTTCATATTTTGTTCGTCTTGAAAATTAATACTTGAATTAAAATAGTCGAGCTAAAAATCGGAAAAATTATCTGATGTGTACATTAATTGGTGTAAAAATAATCGATTTCAATTTTTCGGTAAATCGTATAAAATAATCGATTCTTGTTCTAATCGTGATTAAATCGCCCATCCCAATTATGGAGATAAGGAGGAGGGTGATGGAAGTTTGGAGTGGGCGGTGGAGGGGGGCGATGGTGGGGGTGTTATAGGGCGGGGGCGGGAGAGGTGGGCGCCTCAGCGGCCATGCAGCGATTGTGGAGAGGCAGGTAGATATTGGGCAGTGGAAGTCCTATGAAAGGGTGATAAACAATGTACGTCCTGAAAAAGGGGCTCTCACAGCAGAATCCTGCTTACAGAGTGGAGGATACACTAAAAGACATACGGATTGGTAAAGAATGGGTGAAGCACGAACAGTATAGTGTCTGTTCGAAGTGAGCAGAAACGATCTACTTATTAATCCAAATTATCGGGATCTTGTGACAAGAATTCCGTTTTCTACAGTTATATACAATTTTGTACAGAATACAGTTTTTAGGTGGCCAAGTTTGAAGTACACAAGGTACTGCCATTTCTAGATCCTGTTTAAATAATAATAATAATAACAGTTCCTTTGAGATTGTTTATTTTTACGTAAATTTTCATTGCAACTATAATGTATTTTTTAATTGCTGCTCTTTCCTATTTTCTTACCTCCCTTTAAGTCATTCTAGTGTTTCAAAATTAATAATAATTTACCGTAAGCAGTATTAATTATTCAAATTACCTAAACAAGTTTTAAGTTATTTTTTTCATCATTCCCTTTTTCGGGAATCCATTATATATGCTTTAAAAATCAGTAGCAACTAGACTGAATTATAATTTATCCCAAAATAGTTTACCCTCTCCATCTACTTATCTCATCAGTAACTCTATTTATTCCCTGCTCTCTTAAGCGACAAAAGAAAGGAGTTTGCTTTTAAATTCAACAGTGTAAACGAACCATGAACACGATCGTTGATTTGAAATTTCTGTTATTTATGTGAAATATGTTGTGCATATCAAATGAACCACTCCTCTAAGGAACACGTTATGAATACATGTCCTACCAAGTCGTAGAACGATTTGTGTAACGTCGTAGATACACTTAAGTATAAACACCTTCTCCTTTGAAGTATAAAATTATTCAGAAACACCTGAAAAATCCAAATACATCTTTGCGTTCCGTGTATTTAGAATTACTTGAACGCGATATAGAAAGTATTTTTATATTATAGTATTTATACTATATTTGGTAGAACTTTGTTCGAAATCTGCATAATCTCTCCGCATGTCCAACACGAAGAACTTGGTTCACTAATTTCAAAATGTGCGATTTCCAATGTTTGGTTGGGCGCAAAATAAACTCGCACAAAACAGCGTGTACTTGAAAGTCGGGTCCTGTTTTTAAAAATTTGAAGCTGCAGTTGTGCTTTAGAGCATCTGATACACAGTTCCCTGTAAACTTGTTTTTTCGGAACAAACATGAAATATTCGAGTATTTTTACTTTCCCTCCCTCTATTACATCACAGCTAGGAATAAATATTAGTATCAACAATATGATATCAAATATTGGTAATAAATTCCATTTATAAGGTATTTTCATCTGTAACTTCACACGCACAAACACACACTCTCGTCAGGTTTAAGATCTTAGATACGAATAGGCCACTAAAATGGAGATAAAATTATTTTCTTATATTATATTCTCATAATGATTATATAACTTTTGATCATAGAATCTTTCGGAAGTGTATGATGTTATCTTCAAGTTCAGAATGATCACTGTGAAAAGTGTGTCAAAATCTAAAATAGAAGAAAATAACTAACAGATGAAAAATGTTTTCAGGATTTGAATATGGAAAACTTTTCTACGACCACGTGCCATACATACCTAATTTTTTGGCGTGCATCAGTGCTGCTCAAAACTATTAGTTATATCCCAATTTCCAAGCCATTTTTAACCTATTGTTGCTTGTGGCTTAAGAGATGTTTTGATCATAAATTCATACAGTTACTGATATTTAAATTGTGACATTCACTTTTTTAAATGTGAGTAACTATTGAGTAATAACACTAAGAGATGGCATTCGAGTGGTAAAGTTTTGGTATTCCTACTAGTTTTGTAGTTAGTTTTATTTTCTGCATTCTTTGTTGCTAATTCACATAGAAGACGCTTGAATAACGTGTTTGGACACCCCCACCTTCGCTGGATGGCAGCATTCGAAATAAACATTTGTGTTTGGGAGAAGAGTCCTGTAGTGATTCATTGGGAGAGGTGGCTCAGTGCATCAACTGCACTGATGTCACTGCAGTGCCTCTGACCGGAAGGTCCTAGGTTCGGGTCTCGACAGTGACAAGATTTTTTGACACTAGCTTGTCAGCTAGGTCGAATTCAGTTGCTGTCAGGAGGAGAATTCTAGCGGCCGGTTGCTCTGATCAGTAGTTTTCTGTGGTTTCTCGGATCAACACCAGGCGAATGCCGGAGCAGTACCCTACCAAACGGGCCACGGACCGCGAGCGATCTGTTCTTCCTCTTCCTTGTCCTATCCGCACCCGATTGTTCATTTGCAATGAAGCATTATTTATTTGAAATGGAAAACTCCATCGAAACCATTTTCTATCCTCCCCCCTTACACACACACACACACACACACACACACACACACACACACACACACTAACATGCACTACACTACCACATATTCCGGGAGACCGGTCGGGAGCTTAGAGCTTGTCCCGGCTGGGGCGGCACCCCGCTGGTGGGAGAGTCCTGGTTAGTAGGAAACCCTGCTAGCCGACGGTAGGTCGGCGCCGAATCGCGCAATCCCGCGGGGGAACACCACCGCCATCTCCCGAGGAAAAAATGTACTACACTTACGAGACTAATGGCCTAAGCTGTTGACGCGCCCGGAATCACTAACATAACCTAACATATACTGCGTTGTTTACAGAGCCGCGTTTAGCATGATTTGATTAGCTGTTACGGTACCGTCCAATCGGGCCCTTACCGTCACTATAGTGACGTCATAATGATGGCGTTCAGCCTTCCGATTGGATGACACCGAAACAGCTGATTTACTGCAAACGCAGCTCCGTAAACCCGCAGAATACCTGCAGTGAACCTACTGAGGGAATTTCCCAAGAACCGCCTGGCAAGGGGGCGACGCATGGGGATCGGCTCGGCGGGCGAGGCTCTGCGCGGGCGGGCCCCGGGGGGCGGGGCGGTGGGCGACGCCTGGAGCTCCGCAGGGCAGCCCCTAGGCCGACTGAGCCCTGCGGGGCGCCGGACTCGCAAATCGCACGTGGGCGAGGGGCGGAGGGAGCGCGGGTTATTAACTCACAACGCGTGCTAGCGCGCTGAAACATGCGTTTCGCAAAATAATTTTGCGTTTGCATCTGAAATTGACTGCACATTTTTATTTAAAGGAATATTATATTAGTTGAAGTTAATAAATTTATATTTAAATTGATGGGGAATACACAGACATTAATATTATGTCTAATTATAAATGTAACATTTTTTGTTACCTTAAAACGCGTACGAAAGAGACAAAATGTTTAATTCTTTGATCATTTGATTCATGCATGTTTTCGGGGATCTGAACTAGTATGACCATTGTGTTGTGTAGTGTGTAGGGTAGTGGATTTAAGTATAAATGTTTGTAACGGAAGAGAAAAAGACAAAGAAGATGAAGGAAAGGTCAGGTGCGGTTCTTGTCTGTTTGGAGTAGTACCCCGGCAATCGTCTGGTATTGATCTGAAAAATATCTGAAAACTATCATTGAGAACAGCCGGCTACTAAGAGTTTCAATTTTGCCCATTTTAAATTGTCAGAGCTCAAATTTGGACATTTTCAGAAATGTTGGAAAGACATTGTCTCAAACATGGCTCCGAATGTTTCTCCAAATTTCTGGTAGAGGCAGTGGTAAATGTAGTGTATTACTTATCATACACGCAATGTTGATGCATTCTCTTCATTGTTAAAATATTGCACAAATGTTTTTATATCACTCACGTTGTTAATAAAGTATGAAAAACGTCTTTTAAGCGCCTGTATGCAGCGGCTGCGAAGAGGGTAGGGCAATCCCGAACTGCTGTTCTATACTAAAGAGATTAAAGAACTATATACTGCGAGAAAGTCTCTTCCCTTGTAGGACCATTAGTTTCATTATAAATCAAGATTTGTATTTGAAATCTCAAAAGCGTGTACATTTTTATCTCGACAATCAATTCGCAGCTTTTATTTTTATGCTATTTTCAATCCATTGTTGTCTACCACGTACTAGTGTTTTCATTTGTTTTACCCGCGAACCACTTTTGTTTGTAAGACACGTTGTGTGAGACCATACCAGAGATCGTAAACTTGGTCGCATGGGTTTGCCTGTCTTGTACCTTGATACTTCCTCGCCTTGTACAGCATGAGGGAGGAGAACTTTGAACCGCGCGGCTGAAAGTTAAGTTACAATTAATCTCCCCGCCAACAGGCACGCGACGCGACGGCCTTGCGTGAAGGCGCTTGGCGCTTGTCGCTTGTCGCGCAGATGCGCTATCTGCGTCGGAAGTCGTTACTCCGCACTCCGTAGGCTGAGACCCTCAGGGTCAACGGTGGACCAACAGGGCTCGAGTGACTGGTCGGCGTGGACCCTTCAGAGCTCTATACTGGAGGGCTGCACCACAGCCTAATAGCCCTGAAATAGGGATTGCTTTGACTAGCGCCTAGGGCAGTGAATTGGTTCGCTGGTCTGCGGCATCAACCTAGCGTGACTGCAGACGATCAAATGTGGACTACCACATTTATTAGATGTCTTCGTTACAAAAGAATAGGGATACATATCGGGAGAGGTGACTCAGTGCATCAACTGATGTCACTGCAGTGCCTGTGATCGGGAGGTTCTAGGGTTCCACTTCCCACGGTGGCAGCATTTTCGACTCTAGCTTGTCAGCTAGGTCGAATTCAGTCGCTGTCTGGAGGAGAATTCTAGCGGCCGGCAACTCTAATCAGTAGTTTTCCGTGGTTTCGCCGATCAACACCAGGTGAATGCCGGAGCAGCACCCTACCGAACGGGCCACGGACCGCGCGCGATCTGTCCTTCCTCTTCCTTGTCCTATCCTCTCCCTTTACACACACATACTTACACTAACATGCACTACACTACCACACATGCCGGGAAATCGGTCGTGAACTTAAGAGTTTGTCCCGGCTGGGGCGGTGCCCCGCTGGTGGGAGAGTCCTGGTTAGGGGGAAACCCCACTAGCCGACGGCGGTAGGTCGGCGCCGGTTCTCGCCATCCAGCGGGGGAAGATTACCGCTACCACCCGACGAATAAAACATGTAATATACTTACGGGAATAAAGGTCTCAGTAGTTGACGCGCCCAGAATCACTAACAACCAACCAAAAGTGATACATTTCATGAATCCTACATATTTTCTGAAATATTGAACTCCTTTTCAAGAAGGTCGTGAGAGCTCACCACAGACGAGACAGCAAGAACGATTACAATACTTGGCATTGCACATTGTCGTAATTCCGAAGAATCATGCCTCTTTCCACAGAAGACGCCATGGGATTGCATTATTTGAAGATCCGGAAGCCGAGCAGTTTCGTGGTGACTCGCTTCGGTCGAGTAAAAAGCTGATTAATACACATCTTAGCTGCTTTGAAAGTTAGATTTTTACGTTGGTAGTGTGTCTAGCTCACAGCATGAAGGCTCCCGGAAAGAGCGCGTAGGCGGGCGATATCTGCGTAATAACATTTAACACACACGAATTGCCAAAAAAAAAAAAAAAAAAAAAAAAACGACCAGAAGCAAGCGATTGTCCTTCGAACAGGTAACACTGACAGCTTCTTCAATACTTAATAATTCTTACGCCGAGGTAAACTAATAGTTCTTAAATACTTGGTTTTCAGAACTTTTCTTCGTGTGAAAGGATTAAAAGACGATAGGAGTTTTGTTTTCAACACGTTACGTCTACAGAAGCTCCTCCAATAAACTCAAGTTACATTTGAAGCCTCAACAGCTCCAATACGAAAACCATACTGAATTTGTGTGAGGGGGCGAGGGGAAGGGAGTGAGAGGGAGGGAGACAAGTGACAAAAATGAAAAGCAAGAGTGGAGAGGGGCGAGAGAGGAAAGCGGGAGGAGAGAGAGCGAGAGGAGAGAGCGAGAGGGAGAGGAGGGAGCGAGATGGAGGGGGAGCGAGAGAGGAGTAGAGCGACAGAAACGATAAGCGAAAGGTAAAGGGAGGGAGAGGGGAGGGGAGGCATGCGACAGAAATGAAAAGCAAGAGTCGAGAGGGAGTGAGAGGGGAGGAGAGGGAGCGGGAGGTGAGGGTAGTAGAGTGACAGAAACGATAAGCGAAAGGTAAAGGGGCGAGAGGTGAAGGGAGGCAAGCGCCAGAAACGAAAGCGAGAGCGTAGAGGGGTGCGAGAGGCGCGTGAGGAGGCGAGCCCCGTCCCGCCCAACGCGGGGGCGTGGCGCGAGGCGCAATCAGCGGGCGGCGGAGCGCGTGGCCGCCCAAAGGGCTCTCGCCCGCGCACCGCAACAGGGCGAGGGCGAGGGCGCGGCCCCGCGAGACGCTCGCCCACCCGCCCCCGCGAGGGGGCGCGCGCAGCCCCTGGGGGCGGCGCCGTCGCACGCCGCACTGCCCAACTCGGCCATTGCGCTGGCCCGCCTACGCCCGCCGCTCTGCACTCTTGTGGCTTTCCACTCACTTTCATTATACATGGGAGAGTTCTAACAAATATCTTATAATACAACAATATATTTCCCACCGGAATGCCTAATTCTGACCATTCGATTAGTAGTAGGAAAGATATTTTGTTCTCTTATCTTGTGGATAATAGGGAGGTGTGGCGACGTTGCACCGTAAGCAATTGAGACGTTCGCCATCTTAATGTTAGGTCATTTATTAAAAACTGTCATGTGAGTGTGGACAATACTAAGTGCAGGGCGGGTGAGCATTCACAGAGACCTAATTACGTTTAGTCTTTGTTTCTACATACAAACTGAAAAGGAATACTCTAAAAAACAACATTGAGTGGTACTCTAAACAATTATTAAGAGCTGCATAATGGAAATAATAATGTGTAAGCAAGAAAAAGACAAAAATGTCGGTTACACAATGGACTGACTTTTAAATAAATTTTCCCAATAGATGAATTTAAGGTAAAATCATCACTTGGGAAGAATAGTATAAATATTTTAAAATGTCTTTCTCTTTGCAAAAGTAGAAGTTTTGTTGTACGTTAATCATTGCCAAATTTCCAGTTGGGTTTTATCTTGCTGAAACCAGTTGAAAGGTTCAACCAAAGACTTCAGAAAGAATTCGGATGCAAACTTTTCTGGCAATACAATAAAAATCTTACTGAATGTTGCCATTGAGAAACATTAGACATGAATTTATTGAATCTTTTCCATGGTGTTTTCAGAAACTTGTTTGAAATATATGAAACTTGCATTGGTTTTACAGACAAAAAAAGTACTTGTTGGTATTGCAGATTGTGTGACTCGAAATGGCTTGACGTAACTTTCGAATAGTAACAAACGTAGGACGTGAAAATAAAATAATCTCAAGACTTGACACGCAACATCGAAGAAATGTCTTCCCTCAATGTTTCACGATGCGTTATGTTGGCTCCTGTGCTTCGAGTCACACTTTGTCCGTTTGCTCTCCCCCCCTTCCGCGAAGTTGACCTTCTTCAAACAACTCAGCTAGTCACGGCCTCCCGGACAAGATAAATGACGGCCAGCATGAGGGTTGTAAGGACACAAGCAACACTGTTCAAGCGGCACATTTGAAATGCTCTTGACGTTTATAGTCCCGTCTGTCACCTCCATTCTCTTTGTGTCACATACAATGAGGAAATTACCTTGAAGGAAATTAATATTCAGTCGATACCAAACTCAGTTAATGTTAAAGGAGAAAATGGTGGGATGTACTTGTACAGTGGAAATGGAACTTTGATAGCAATAAAATTGAGAGTTTTGGATGGTCTTAATGGATCAATTAAAATAGTTAAAACTAACTAATGCGTTACAATGATGCTGTCTTTACTGCTTCGTTGCGTTTTATGAACTAATGGTTGAAAACTAATCATGAAGTTTCAAATTAGTAAATTTGGTATTTCGAAAGTGGCTTTTAGTTTTCATGTGAACATCCAGAATGTTTTAAGTTGCGACGAGGTTATTACTAAAGTTAAATGTAAATGGTAAGGTTTTTCCTAATGAAAATCATCTTGCGGAATAACTTCAGAACGATGTTTAGTACTTAGAATCTCTTTAATATTGTTTTAAGGTTTCTAATTTAGCTGATTTCAAATTTCTAATGTTCAAAAGAGTTCTAATTTTGCTGAGTTCAAATGTGAAGTGTAAAAATGTAACTTGTACAGTCAAAAATGTCCTTTCTTTCCACACCACAGCCAGACGAATACATTCATGAATTATGTAGAACTTATCTATTCTGCGTAGAACAACAAATTATCAGACATTCGAACTGCGATTATTTTGCAACAAAAATTCAACCCGCATCTGTCTTTACCAGAACATTTCATATCACTTATTTGATGAGCAGTTAATGGTAGTCAGAACGTTCTTGCTGGAGGGCGGATTAAGTTTTTTTTATTTGAGTACCTTTGAGATATTTTCCTTGAATGAGCTTAAACGTAGTTGAGAGTTCCATTGAAAGTCGGTGTGAATGGGTAATCATTTGACAGGAAAATCTTCAAAGAGAGATTTCGGGCGCTTTCAGAACCAATTCATTCTAATCTCCTCGAGTTTCGCGTCAAAAAGCGTCGGATTGAGTGGAAAATACAATCGCCAATATGGATTGATTATTCCTTTCCCCCGCCCCGGTCTCCGATGTAATCCGGACATTAACGCGCGTTTCCCTCCACCCGTTGCGGAGGGATCCTGGCGGGAGATTGTGCAACAGCTATTCCGTGATGTAAGGGCCCGTGACAAGATGTCGCTTAAAGCGGAGCGGGTAATCAGTTAAAGATGAGCTGTAACGCGCGCGGGGGTCGGGCAGCTGTTAGCGCGGCTCTTGTTCGAGCGTTGGCCGACAGGAGAGCGGATGAGGCGGAGGAGGGGCTGAAAGAAGGAGGGGCGGGGCGGCACGACTGTCGTTGGCAGAGCTTGGCGACCGTGGCGAAGAGGAGGGACCGTGCCGAGCGTGGCGGGGTGGCGAGCGGCGTGGCCATCGAGGAGGGAGAGCGAGTGGGTGAGGAGGGGAGGACGACGAAAGGGGAGGAAGCGTGAGGCGGAAGCGTATGAGCGTGAGCGTGCAGGTGAGCGTGACGTAGCGAGCGTGGCGGAGGAGCATTCCTCCGACAGAGCAAAAACGTTAAAGCGGGTGGCGGGGTCCCTCCGGCCTCGCTCAACCCGGGCGCCCGTGGGGGCGAGGACGGGGACTGGGGCCCTGGGTGGAGGCAGAGTCGGGGGGGCGAGGGACGAGTGGGGCGAGGCGGGACGGGACGGGGGGCCCTGGTGAAGGTGGATGCGGGGCTAACGACGAGGGCGGGTGCTCAGGCGGGGCGGCAGCAGGGACGGGGCGGGGGTGGCTGGGCGGAAACCGATGGGGCAGGGGGATTTGGGAGAGGGGCCCTGGTGGAGGATGGATGCCGAGCGGGCACAGGGCTGAGGAGGGAGGGAGCGGGAGCAGGACAGGGTCAAGGCGGAGTGGTGGCTGTGCGCTGGGTGAGCGGGGGAGGGAGTAGAGTACGGGCTGAGAGGGGGATGGTGCAGGGCGGAGTGGAGGTCAGACGGCACTGGGGTAGGTGCCGGGGAGGGGCGCGGAATGGGGGCAGGGGGCGGAATAGTGGCTGGGGCGGACGGGGACGTAGAGAGAGAGGCGGGGAGGAGGCAGGGCGAGGCGGGGACCGGGGCGCTGGGGAGGCGGGGCCAAGGACGGGGGGGTGCAGGAGTGAGGCGGGGCGGGAGAGCAGACGCCTCTGATTACATCTAGGTGCGGCGGAGCGGCGCGGTGGCGGGGCGGCTGGCATTCGCTGTCGTGGGAGAATCCAAGGAAACGGAACGCCCACGGCCGCCGGAAAGAAGAGGGAAGCAAAATGAGCAACACTGGCCTGCGGGAGTAATGGTACAATGTTGTGACTAAATGGAATACGTAATGAGCCCGCGGCGGGCGAGAGGGGGGGCAAAGCATATGCTCGGGCCGTGGGCTCGTGATTAGCGCGCGGAAGGCGAGGGCTCCCAGACCAACGGTGGTTGTGCGGGCGCACCGACCCCGCGCGGGTGGGGGTTGAGGAGGCGGGTGGGCGGGATCGGGGATGTGTGGATTCCATGCACGGCACGCTCCGTATTTATTCATTGGGACTAATGAGAAAGTGGGGGAGGCACCGGGCGGTAGCGAGAGGGAATGAGAGGGGGGTGAGAGGTGGGAGGCCTTCGCGCTCGTCCGCACGCCCGAGCGCTCGTAACTTGGCCCTCCGTTTTACGAGACCTGAAACTCCGCCGCGTCTGTGCCCTTCTCCGCCTGTTTGAGTTTTATATAAAGTTACCGGCAGGAGATTACACAAACGAATTACGGATATAAAGAGAATGTGTCACTCCGGGCGCCGGGCTCCTCTTTTTTCTGACAGTCCGCCAATTGCGTTTGTTCCACGGCGCCGGCCAACTTCTGAAGCCCCCGCCCCCTGTCTCGCCCTCTGACGGCCCCGTTAACGCGATTGTGACATCACCGCCGTTCTTTTTGTCTGCACAAAGGTGCGGCAGTAGCGAACAAGTTTCGAATCTGATACGGTCGAGCTTTTAGTTATCCGAGTAAGCTGCAGTTTTTTGCACGTATTTACTCATTGACAACACTTACGTTTGGAATGAGATTATTGTGGTTTTATACACTTAGTATTCCGTTTTGTAAGTGTTAGAAGATTGGAAGGAGATACGTGCATTTTTGTCTCTCTTTGGAGGCCACTTTAGCAAGTTTGAAGAGACTTGTAGTCATAATGTGAATTGTTATGTTTCTACATTTTCACCCATTTTTACATATGTTACAGAACGCTCTGAAAGTTGCAAACAATGTGTCTCTCCTGTACGTAACTTTTTATCTGCTATGTTTTTGACCGATTTTGTTGCCCGTGACTGAATATGACTTCGTAATCTCTCCTGTATCACGTGATTATTTTTTTTTTTTTTTTTTTGTTAGACGTCTCTCGCTAATATTTCAAAACTGATCTGTTTGAATTATTGTATTGTATATCATTTTATGAAAAATTAAATGAAAACTGTCTCTTTTCATTAAAGGAACTATGTAATAAAAATTGTCCCGAAAAGAGTGTGCTTCAGATCCATTACAGATATTAGCCATAGAAATGAAAGCAATGCTTTGGTGCACAAAGAGGAATCCAGTAGAGCAAATTATGGAAACATTTCGAGTTTCGAACTTCCAAAACTTTATGATTGCGAAAACATCAGCGTAGGCTATGTCAACGGAACAAAGTGGTATTTGCATAACGAAATTAATGATTAATACTACTAACTGTAATATAAATGGTCTAAAATAAATATAAACAGTGTCTGCATTCCTGACTATTTTCTGCACGGTAATAATAACACAATGTGAGTGACATACTTTGTCTCACGAGCAAAGAACTAACGTTAGTTATGCCACCTTCAAAAGATGTTTCAATTCTTTTGTCGTTTTTGCTCGTACCGACAACAAATTAATTTTGGTTATGAGCCATATTTTGATGACATCTTTAAAATAAATTACATAAACACATAAAAAGGACAATAATAGGTACGTCATTCCATAAAAATATGAATCTGACACTGACAACATGATAAGTGATGCCAGAGGTAATCATTTGAACAATGCGAGACGATCAACACCAGGCGAATGCCGGAGCAGTACCCTACCAAACGGGCCACGGACCGCGCGCGATCTTCCTTCCTCTTCCTTGTCCTATCCTCTCCTTTCACACACACACTTTACACTAACATGCGCCACTAACACATATTCCGGGAGACCGGTCGGGAGATTAGAGTCATCCCGGCTAGGCGCTCCCGCCAGGGAGAGTTGGGTTGGGGGAAACCTCACTAGCCGACGGTAGGTCGGCGCCAGATCATCCAGCGGGGAGGTCTCCTCGAGGAAAAACGCTCTACACTAACGGTTTTGACGCGCGCGGAAACACGAAAAAATCAATCAATCAATCGACGGGCGGAACGATATCTCCACGACTACCTAAAACGACGGGCAGTTTTCCGTAGTTCCTCGAATCAATATCGCACCGGAGAAAATTCAACAACGTTCCATCGACTACACCTTGTTCTTTTCCTTCCTCGGTCCTGTCCCCTTGCTCCTAGTACACTCACACCCACACCTCGTGTATTCCCTCATTTTGGTACTTGGGATGGCAGTCAGATTACTTACGTATACAAGAGTAAAGTATTGTACTGCTGCGCGGAAAGTGGCGATGTTTATGGGAAAAATTCGTATTAAATTAGGTATCGAAACGTATTGGTATCGAAAATGGGACCGGGGAGCGGTAGCTCAGTGCATCAACTTATGTCACTGCAGCGCCTCTGACCGGGAAACTAGGTTCGGTCCTGACATTTGGATGCCACCTTCAAAAGATGTGGCTTCAAAAGATTCTTGTCGCTCTCTTGCTCGTACCGACAACAAATTAGTTTTGGTCCTGTTATGGTCCTGACACCAGAATTCGGTAGAATTAGCTTTCAGCCAGGCCGAATTAGTCTTCGGTTCGAGGAGAATTCAGCGGCCGGCTGCCTGATCGGTAGTTTTCCGTGGTTTCTCCGATCAACACCAGGCGAATGCCGGAGCAGTACCCCACCAAACGGGCCACGGACTGCGCGCGATCTATCCTTCCTCCCTTGCTCTCCTTCCTTCCCATTACACACACACACTTACACTAACATGCACTACACTGCTCACATCCCGGAGACCGGTCGGGAGCTGAGAGCTTGTCCCGGCCAGCGGTGCCCCGCTGGTGGGAGAGTCCTGATTAGGGAAACCCCACTCAGCCGACGGCAGGTCGGCGCTGATCTCGCCATCCAGCGGGAAGACTACCGCCATCTCCTGAGAAAACATACTTTAGTACCAGTGACCTAGCAGCTGACGCGCCCGGAAACATGAATCAATCAATCAATCAATCGAAAATGGGTTGCACGTTTCCTTCGTATGTAGTAAAATTAATTTGTCGTATGTAAGTTGATACAAATGTACTGATATGGAAGAATAGGTTTGGGCGACAAGATGTGTTCGTGTGTCAGTGCAGTTCGTCTCGGTCTCGTCTGTCTGAGGTCAACGCTCGCGCCTTATATTTAAGTGCCAGATGATTTCCATTTAAAAGTCATATTTCCTCAGGATCCAAGGGAACTCAGCTCTGAGAACTGGCGGAACTCGAAGCCCTGCGAATTTAAAACGGATATTTGGATTTAGGAGGATATACTTTACCAGAAGCTTAAACATTTTCAATATTTTTATAAACAAGTTTTTGGATCAAATTTTGATCTCGAATAGAGTGAAGAACACTTAAGAAATAGCAAGCCTCATTTCAGTTGAACTTTCTGAATTTTCGACAATTGCAAGAGTGCAATTGTTTGTGACCTTCCTGCAACTACAATTTTGAAAATAGACATTTGTTGCTTAATAATATGTTGAAGGGCATTTCTCTAAATAAGGTTATGTTCAATTTTTAGAAACTATGAGTAGTTTGTGCGTACGTTTGCATGAAATATAAAGAAGTTTCAAAAATATTTTCTGAAACTGGCTTCAATTTTTTTCTGGAATAGAGCAAAGTATGCATGTTCCGTTTTTGTTAAATTGTCTTTATGTTTGAAAACACTTTGCTTAACTACTATATTGTTGATAGATATTCTTTTTATTTTTCCTCTCTCTACTATAATGTAGAGAGGAAAAGTATTAGAATTACGTCAACAATATGAACTCCAATATTGGTCGTAAATTCCGTGTTTACGGTTCTTTTCAGCTGTGACTTCGCGCACACGTCATAATAAGCGTTTATAAGTGATGTTCCAAAGATGGGTACGATTGGTGCTGGTGGGGAGGAAATATTTGGAATTTCGTAACAGAAATTCGATTTGTATGTGAGGATTGATACATGGATAGATGGATGGATGTGTCATGCATAATTCTGTTGGATTAAAGGTCTTGAGCTGAAGCTTGTTTCATAAGTCACGACATTTTAACATTTAAGTTAAGATAAAATGTACTTTACTGCAACTGAGTACAACTCGGTGATATTCATTTGCAAAATATGAATATCATCATGATATTATTATTATTATTATTATTATTATTATTATTATTATTATTATTATTATTATTATTAATAATAATAATAATAATAATAATAATAATAATAATTCAGCCATTTTCAACATTTTCTTAAAAACGGCTGAAAAGTTTTAATTGATTTTTTTTCTCGATGGAAGAAAGTGCATTGATGAAAATTTGATACAGTTCCAATTTTCCTTTAAACCTACGATATTTAGGAAATTGCAAAATTATTCATATTTAAAGCAATGAGGGTTTTTGTTTAGAAAGAAATCTTAGCTTTCCACTCAACTAAATTTCGTGACTTTCGGTTTAAATGAAAGGTGGTAGACTCCAGCGCTTTTATCACTTGAGGTTGTTAATAGTTTTGTAGTATAAACAATACATTTTAATAAATTCATAAAAATAATAAAATGAAAGCTTATCTGCTGTCATTTGTTCATTATTTCATTGTATGTATTGTAATTGTTCTGTTGAAAGCATTCGACATTTACTTTTCGAGAAAACAAGCCAATGTAAGGTTGAAGTCAGAGAAGATAATGTAGCGAGTTTTCTTCAGTTAGATGTGGGTTTTTAAATACAAAGATACGTGAGTGTGTTAAGACGCAATGTTTAGCATTTGTCTGATACATATTATCGTTCGCAAATTAATTTCAGTGATTATAATAAATTATGGGATGCAGTACGCTTTTAAGGTACGATGGTTATTAGGATTTCTTTGTAATATCCCTCTTCAGCACACGACGTGTACATATCTATGTAAATTTAAAATACTTCCTTTACATTTTGAGAAAGATGTTGAAGTCGTGTTTACAGTGAATAGTGATTGTATGGATCCAGGATATGTAAATATTCCGTATTTCATTAGTCTTCGAGATTTAATTCTGAACGATATTAAACAATAATGGGGGGGTCCATTTTTCGAACAGTCCATGTATAATTTTGGCACCCATATCTAATTTTCGGCGGAATTCGGGCAGTTCGCAATCTTCAAATGTGTCCCAACTTTCCAAGCCATACATCAATTAATGTGATTATTTTGGCACTAATATTTTCTGCATAAATTATTCATTAAATTGTAGATCTTTATAAGGCTTCAGTCACATATTTTATAAAATTTGAATAATTGCTTAGCCCAAATACTGAGATGAAAAAATGTTTCGGCATGCCTCGCAGTCTCACTAGTATCCTTAATGAAATATTTTCTAAAAATAAGAAGATATTTAATTACGATCCTACCCAAATGTTGGAAAATGTGTTTTTCTCGTAATTTTTACTTGAAGGGAAGGTAATTAAGAAATATTTTCTGAAAATCGGCTCGAATTATTTTTTCTCGAAAAGAGGGAAGAGCACTTGTAAAATGGTGCAGGTTCCATTTTTTACACACTCTGAAATTGCGAAAGTTTAAATAAAGCGTGAAATGTTAGAAAATGATGAGTTTACAACGTTGGCATCATTAGCTCCATTACTAGCATCCAAAAACCTTTTTGGAAAAATAAACACAACAAAAATAAAATAACGGCTCATATCTATTTCTGTAATAAAACGTGAAAGTATGTGTCGTTGCAGTACCACTTGTTTCTGGTGTGCCCTTCATATAAAAACTCCATGCTGCCTAGGGGACGATGTGTTGGGGTCCCTGAGGCTGAAGTTCCCACCCGCGGGTCAACATGAGCTCTGTTCATGTGCTGCGCATGCAATTCAATTGTTTCTGGCCATTGAAGCCGATGACTACATAATACACAAAATATGTATTAACAGTTATTTTCTTTCAACATTTATTTATTTGATCTAATTAGTACCAATTAGAAGTGAATGATTAATTGATTAGTGTTTCTGGGCACGTCAACTATTAAGGGCATTAATCTCGAAAAATTAATGCATATTTTACCGCACGAGGTAACTGAATTGCGTCTACCGACACGTCAGATTGCGGGTTTTTCTACAACCAGGTATATACCACCAGCAGGGCACCGCCCCAACAGAGACAAGACCTAAACTCCTGATTGTTCTCCTTACATGTGTATTAATGTATTGCGTGTAAATGTAAGAGTGTGTAAGGGTGAGTACAAGGAAGAGGGAGGAAAGAATCGCGCGCGGTCCGTGGCCCGTTTGTTAGGGAACTGCTCTGGCATTAGCCTGGTGTTGGTCGGAGAAATCACGGAAAACTACCAGTGAGAGCATCTAGCTTCTAGAATTCTCCAGAGAGCGGGTGAATTCAACATAGGTATTTAGTTAGAGTTGAAAATCCTGCCAGCGTCGGCCCACAACCGTAGGATATGCCGGCCAGAGGCACTGCAGTGACATTAATTGCTGTCCTGAGCCACCTCACCCGGTTTATTAAGAGTGAAAGACTGCTTCGCGGTAACCATGCCGAATGTATAATAATCGCAAAAAGAAGTAAATCGATCACTGTAGGTGCGTTTAAAAACTAAATACCACTACTTTTTCAACTCTGAAATGGCATGTGTAATTATTGTCAACCACAATACTACCTTGTTACGGTGTAACATGTATATTTCATTATTCATATTGCTCAAATCATTGTTACCTTGCGTGGCATTTTGGATTCGACGCACGGCCAGGGTTTCGATGCTGTGATCAATTTACACGATTACTAATTCTTAATGTTAGAAAAGATTCTGTTTTGAATTTGTAATCAGTAAAATAGATTGTAAATAACTTTCCGCAAATAATTACGTATTCTAAACAATATATTGTGTGCAAGATAAGAAAGGTATGTGGGAAATAGGTTCGTGTATGTCTCATACACTTCATGTTTTTGATTGCGTCTTATAAATTGCATTGTGCTATACTATTTGTACACATCATTAATTTGTTTCAATAGTGAAAAACAAAACTTTTTTCTGTACCTTCCTACTAGTAAACATTGCCAACAAGGCAAAACAACGCGAATCGAATTCATTTTCCCGTTAAAAGTACATAGTAAATGTTCTAATGTTTCTATTCTTGTCGATTCTTTTTAGTCCACTTTCAACGGGCAATTATCTTATTTATGAGACGATATCATTTTCGTCGCTGAAAGTATAGAAGAAAAACAAAACTAGAAGAGTCAACAACGTCCCTCTAGCTGACGAATCTAGAGAGAAGCATGTTCCGAAGCACAGAACCAGATGGTGTGTTTACAAAACCTTATTTGCCTGTAGAATTCTACAGTTACTAATTCACCCATTGTTTCGGCCCAACGTCCATTCAATATTTGCGCAATCAACTTTCGTTCTACTAAAAAATCGCTCGAGTTTTTGAAGCGTTTAAAAAAATGATGCCGACACACCGTTACCTAAAATTTCCAGCAGTTTCCTCCGATACTCTAGAACGCCGCCGCCGTCTCGACCCCGAAATACAAGGCCGATCATGTTCGAGGACCTGCCCCACCCACTTTTCCCCCACCCCTGAACCTTCCTCCGGCACGCTTCTGCCTGCCCCGCCCGGCCCCGCCCGGCCCCGCCCGGCCCCGCCCGGCCGTCCCGCTCCACCCCGCCTTGTCCTGCCCCGTTCCGTCCCGTCCCGTCCCGTCCCATCCCGTCTCGTCACGCCCCGCCACTCCCCGCCCCGCCACGCCCCGCCACGCCACGCAAGGCCCCGCCAAGTTCCGCCACGCCCCGCCCCGCCCCGCCACGCTCCTCTCCGCCTCGCCCCCTCCCGCCCCGCTTCACCCGACTCGCCACGCCTCGCTCCGTCCTGCCCCGCCACGCCACGCCTTACTTCGCCCCGCCCCGCACCGTCCCGTTCCGTCCCGTCCCGCCCCGCTCCACCCCACCCCGCCCCACCCCACCCTGCGCAGCTTCTCTTCGCCCCGCCCCGCCCGCCATCAGCACCCTGCAGGAGTCTGGCGGCCCCGGAATCGAGTTGCGCTATCGAAGGTGTCGTAAGCGCGATAACTCGATTTCGCCGCGTTGTTCTGACGCGTGCAGCGAAATACAAAGCGACCCGGGTGTCCTCCAGGGCCCTCTGGCTCTCGCACCGCCTCCGCCCCCGCCCCGCCCGCGAGCGAAAAGAATTTTAAGGGGCCGTGGGCGGCCGCGTGCCGCCAGCGCCGCCTCCTACAGTGTGTCCAAAGCCAACGCTACGCTCTGGTTTATTCATCTGCTCTTGCTGTCTAGTTCTCTTATCTCTTTAGCTCCTCCTGTAACTTCCTTCCTGCAGCCTTTCTTTTCTAGCTTCTCTCCTGTACCTTTTTTTCCTATAGCTTTCCTCTTGTGGCTTCTGTCTTGTAGTTTTTCTCCTATAGCTTCTGCTCTGTAGTTTCTCTACTGCACCGTATCTACTATTTTGTATCTACGTATATTATAACTTCCCTAGTATGATTTTGGAGATTTCTTGGAGTTTATGTCATAATTTAAAATAATTCTTTAAATAACAAACGTTTTGACTTTTATTAAACCTTCATCTGAGCTATAATACAAAAAACTTATTTGTATGTAACGACCAAACGACGACTAACAACGTTATCTTGTATCTTATTACGTACACCGAAGCCACTATTTACTTATTAATAATATGTAAGATTGAACTAACCGTTTTTGAAACGTAATGAATAGTGATTGTTGGACCTAAGATTACGCTTTCCCCCTACCATATTGGAAACAATTTAAGGAATCGTTTTCCTTTCTGCAGACCCATCTCCGTTCCCAACACCCCGTATTCCCCTTCCAATATGCAGATACGAAATTCGGACGTGTGTAGAGAAAAGAGCAGGGCATTGGCGTCTCGAGGCGAGTTTGAGAAGTAGGAAGACATCCGAAACGAATTTGAGCCTCGTATATGTATTGTGTTCGGTACAACGCCCCATCCCTGCATCTCAGGGTATGCGGGAATAATTACAAATCTAACTAACCATTCATAGATATTTGGGTTAGATACGGAATTTCTTAGTAAAATGAACGTGTTTCTTGCGATGAGCACTTCGATTTAATCATGGACACTTTTGTTCTGATAAATATTAATATCGAAGCACTCGCTTAAGAGACAGAGCGTAAACACTAGTGTCGAGCTCACTCTTATGAGTAAGTTGTCCAAAACTATATTGCTTTTTGAATTCGTTTATCAAAATTCAAGATTTTTTTGCTGATGTTTAATGGTTTCAGTTTTGTATCATAAATGTTTTATGGAGATGATACATGAGTATTTAACGACATCAGTATATTTAAAACACTAAGGAGTTTCCGTTATAACATAGTTTGAGTTGTCTGTTCAAGCAAATTTCGCAATGTTTTCTTTACACGAATTTAATTGGGTCCTAGAAGTGTTAGTCACTTAGTGAATTTTTCCTCCGCAATTTATTAGATTCTGTGACGATTTCTACGATTTCGTTTGCTCTCAGTTTCATTTTGGCGTGTAGATTTTTTGCTGTAATTTCAGGTTTCCTACAAATTTTTGACTGAGCAATATTTTTGCATCTTGATTTTTTACTGGGCTATTTGCGCTCCGCCATTTTTTGGCCCCGCGTTTTTCTCCCGCCCCGCGGCCGCGTGCGTCGCCGTGGGCGGCTGTGCATTGCAAGCGCGCTCTCTCTCGCGAGCCGTTGAGGGCTGAATAATGCAGTTCGATTCCCGATTACGGCAAGCGCCGGCGAAAGTCTGTAAGAGCCACGACTTCTTAAATACCAACTTCTTTGCGACTCACGCGGATTCCTCTTCGCGGGGCTAAACGATGTACGGAGATAGAAATGGGCTGCTAAGGAGCGAATAGGAAAGGGGAAATGAGACAGAACTGAATCGGAGGAGATAAAAGTGGAGGAAATAGAGGCGAGAAGTTAAAATCATGAAAGATGAGAGAATGTGAAGAGATGAATAGAAATGGAAGAGTAAGTACACGAATGTAGCACTGAGAGAGGGCAAGAGAAAGAAACGAGAGAAAAAAGAAAAGAGGAAGAAAGAAGAGAGGAAAGGGAGAGAGAGGAAAGGGAGAGAGAAAGAGAGGAAAGGGAGAGAGAGGAAAGGGAGAGAGAAAGAGAGAAAAGGGAGAGAGAGGAAAGGGAGAGAGAAAGGGAGAGAGAGAAGAGAGAATGGGAGAGAGAGAGAAGAGAGAAAATGGAGAGACAGAATGTGAGAAAGTAATGGGGAGCGGGAGAAAAGTGAATAAGAAGGTGAAAAGAGTGGGAGCAATAGGAGAGCTGTTTGGGGAACTTAAAAATGGAAGAAGAAATAAATTTGAAACGATTCAAAAGCTTTGAGAGGTGAAACGATAGAAAGCACAGAAATAGAAAAAAGGAAAAGAAGAAACTGAGGCGAAGCGAAATGAAAATTCCGCTGCCTTTTTTTGGCGATGGGGAGGGTGAGAATCAAATGAGCATGGGGAGGCAAGGGCAGTGAGAAAGTATAACGCTGGTGGGGAACGGCGGGTATGGCGGAGAGGGAAGAAGAAAGGGAGAAAGGTGATGTGCCACGGCGAGGGGACTGAGAGAGGACGCCGCCGGACTGCAGGGGCGAAGAAGTCGCTGAGGACTCAACGGCGGTAGAGGACAGTCGGGCAGTGTAGAGAGACTGGAAAGCGCAGGCGAAAGAGTAGATCATAGTGAAGTGAACGAGAGGTATCGAGACGATGAATGATAGGGAAGTGTTTGGAGTCTCGGGGTAGGAAAGGGAACTGAGGTGTTAGCACAAGAAAGAGGGAAAGTGGGATACAGAGGGGATGGAGCTAGAAAAAGAGAGAAGTATGTAAAATGCCTTGTCGGTGAGTTTCTTGAACTCCAGCACCTACTGCGAAAGTATCAGAGAACAATTGAGGAAACTTGAAAAAAATTATAGAAGAAAAGAATGGAAGGGAAAGGAAGAAAAAGGAAGAGTGGGAAAGAGAATGAGGGGAAGGGAAAGAGAAATTGAGAGAGAAAGAGAATGAGAGAGAGAAAAAGTGAGTGAGAAAGAAAGAGTAAGAGAGAAAGAGTGAGTGAGAGAGAGTGTTAGAGAGTGAGAGAGAGTGTTAGAGAGTGTGAGAGAGTGTTAGAGAGTGTGAGAGAGTGTGAGGGAGTGTGAGGGAGTGAGAGAGAGTGTGAGAGAGTGAGAGTGAGTGAGAGAGAGTGAGAGAGAGTGAGAGAGTGAGAGAGAGTGAGAGAGTGAGAGAGAGTGAGAGAGAGTGTGAGAGAAAGTGAGTGAGTGAGAAAAGTGTGAGTGAGTGAGAGAGAAAGTGTGAGTGAGCGAGAGAGAAAGTGTAAGTGAGTGAGTGAGAGAGAAAGTGTAAGTGAGTGAGTGAGCGAGAAAGTGTAAGTGAGAGAGTGAGCGAGAAAGTGTAAGTGAGAGAGTGAGAGAGAAAGTGTAAGTGAGAGAGTGAGAGAGAAAGTGTGAGTGAGAGAGAAAGTGTGAGTGAGAGAGAAAGTGTGAGTGAGTGAGAGAGAAAGTGTGAGTGAGTGAGAGAGGAAGAGTGAGTGAGAGAGAGAGGAAGAGTGAGTGAGAGAGAGAGGAAGAGTGAGTGAAAGAGAGAGGAAGAGTGAGTGACAGAGAAAGAGTGTGTGAGTGAGTGAGAAAGAGTGGGTGAGAGAGAAGGAGAGTGAGTGAGAGAGAAAAAGCAGAAAGAAATGAAACGAGAAGAGGCCGGAACTGGTTCACCGAGACGGGAGCGCGCGGAACGAAATGGAAATACCCCACCAGGCAGTGTCGGGGAGGCGGTGGGGGCTTAGGAAGACTCGCGGTGCCTGGAAGACGC
Organism: Teleogryllus occipitalis; assembly: GCA_011170035.1. Taxonomy (NCBI): domain Eukaryota; kingdom Metazoa; phylum Arthropoda; class Insecta; order Orthoptera; family Gryllidae; genus Teleogryllus; species Teleogryllus occipitalis. The sequence continues at coordinate 119,058 of BLKR01009281.1, forward strand.
CCTGCGACGGCGGCTGCTCCGCCTCCGATTTTCTGCGCTCGCTAGTCCCTTAATGATACATGAGGACATGAAAATGCAATTTTGTGTTGTTCTAAAAGAGCGAAGCCCGTCGCGCGATCGATCTTTCCGCTTTGCGATTTTTACAAGGAAAGCTCGTTTCGCCGCGCCCGCGCCCGCGCCGCTGCAATCGCCGATGCTAATGAATTAATAATACTTCCGCAAGGAGACGGGCGCGTTACATCTATTCCATAAAATATATTTGTCTCGTAAGCTCGTTTTAATTTCAGCCGGCCAGGACTTAATTATGCTTTGAAAGCGCACGGTATAAGAATCTTGCATTTCCAAAATTACGGAGGGACCCGCACAAAATGGGGAAATCATGTGATGCTCACACATCTCGAACTAACTAAAGGTTGTAGTGTTGTACGAAAGTTGTAGAATCTCAATATCCTAGCAATCGCAATATTCTATAAGGTATTACATAATATGTATAATGTAAAACTTTATTTTGTAAACGTAAAGATGATATACACAGTTCTGAAATATAAATATGCAATAAAGTCAAAATGTAATAATTTTAAAACCTAAATGTACAATACTATGTGTATGCATTAACATGTAGTGTCAGTTGTTCATGATTATGATGTTTATGCGACTCAAGATAAAATTTAAAGATAACTCCTAGTTGAAACAAAATGTAATGGTGTGATCTAAGTAATTTTTACATCTAATGTTAGGTCTGTTTTCTTACACAAGTGTGTTGTTTTTACCATTCGTAGAAAAATTCAAAGCATATTTCATAAGCATCTATTAGTTTTTAAAATTTTAGGTAAAGCCTAAAGTTGACGGGCATAAGTTTAAATAAAACCAATGAGAAAATAATTTGGTAACCTTTCTTTCTTTTTTCCTTTCTTTCTTTCTTTCTTTCTTTCTTTAGTAACTTTGTTTCTTTAGCTTTGAACGACGTATGCAATTCCCTCCAGAATAGGGATACAATATCGTCATAAACTTAAATGAAAAACACTAAAGATTTCTCGACAACTATCGTTGTTGGCACATCAAAAATGTTCATCAAATTCATTCCAATATAAAATATTAGTAAACCACATCAATAGAAAGTGACTAAATTGCTTTTGCATTATTGATTCTCCGATATTTCGCATGTCGCCCTTTTCATATAGCTGGGGAGTGCGAAATGTACTTCTTAAATTTTAATGTTTATATTTAATTGATCCTTAATTTATAAATTAAATAATTATTCTATACGTATTACTGGGGTATACGCCTTTTCTTATTAAGCGCATACACAATTATAAATTTACAAGCCCACTTTTTGTCATCGTATCGTATTTATATTAGGGTCATTTAAGATTTTGGAAGTAAACTTAAAATGTTAGATAATGTTCTAAACTTTCTTATAGTTGCACATATTAACGTTTTCTTCTGTTTCATCTGGATGATTTCGCAGACTCGAATATACCACCGATCGGTTCCACTTTAGATACACTAGCAAGAAAATAGATGAGCTCTATTAATTTCAAAGAGGGATAAAATAAATATTTTACATTTGGAGATAAATAGATGGATAAATAAAACGATGAAGCCATGGTGTTAATGACATCATGTAGAATACGAAAATATAGAATAGGAATAGAAGATAAATGAATGATTATTTACGTTCGCAACACAGTAGGACATTGGGGTAATTAAGAAACATTAATTTAATTAAATTATATTGACCACTGTAATACCGGACGAATAATTATATGGAACACTGTGAAGACTAGCGAATGCTGGAGCAAGTTTGGGGTAAGTGACGAGAAAATCACGAAGAAGGAACGAACTTGTGGCAGATCAGCAACTGATAGAGAATAGTGGGAAAATAGTGGGAGACAGTGAGAAAAACGAGTTGTATTATAAGATGGAGAGGAGGAATAATCCGAGAACAAATATAGACGCGACAGTGTACAGTGAGATAGTACGGTGATGCCGTCGTGAGGTCCAGAAGGAATTAGAAATTTTGAAGGAGATTTAGTTGGTCGAAGTTGGTTATAACTATAATATGTAAAAGAACAATAAAGTAAAAGTGCAGCGCAATAGAAAATAAATATTTTAAATTTGGATTTCGAATATTTCGGTAACGAATATTTCGGTAACGAGTGTGAAAGTTGGTACGAGCAAGAAGTATTTTGCGAGCGCATGTAAAATGGTGTGGAGGCGAGGACTTCGCATCTAAGAAAGCAAAAATGCAACAAAAGGGATGTCGCCAACCTGAATTCCATATTTTAAAGATGTACAGGGTCCAAAATTGAAATAATTCCTGCAAAAAATAAAGAAAATAATGATGGTCATTCATTTCTGACTGAGTAAATAACTATGATATAGTAAAATCTCATTAACACGAATTCCAAGGGACCGAAATAATCGGAGTTCATGTTATAAATATTCGTATTATGTGAGTATTATAAATGTCCGTATTACCGTAATCCCTTGGCGGGACTGAAGTTGTGTTCGTGTTACGGAGAAATTCGTATTAAGCAACTTCGTGCTAACGAGGGTTTACGGTATATGAAATTTTCCAAGTATGAAAGTACACTGTTATATTGATGTGAATGTGTGTTATGTAATTTATTATAAATATTAATTTTAAGTAAGAGTTTATTATTTGTGTTTTGCATTTAAGTAGATCTGTGGTGTTTTGTCTTAAACGATAAACGCGGTAAAATATCTAATAAATAATATAGTGCGACACTATTGATGCCGTGCGACTTTCATTTGAATGGAGTATTTTTATTGACTGTAATGAAATCGTAGTTTCTCCCTAATATAGTAATTTTCAAGCTATGTTCTCATATTAACAATGATTTTTCTGCCCACCAAATTGGAACAACACTGATATCAATTGCAAAACGTATATATTGAGTCAGCCAATATAATGAATAAACAGCCGGGCATTTTAAAGCGCAAAGATTTGCTTTACAAAAAAGGGTTTTATGAAATTAATTAAATAAGTTACAAGATCAGAACAACAATAAGAATCTTAATTTCAAAAGTGAAATAAAATATTTACTGAATTTCAACCAAATATAGAATTGTTGTTTGTCTCCTGAACAAACATTTGTTCTCTTCTGAACGTCCCATGGTTCCACGAACTCTTCCGAACAAACATTCGTTTAGAGGCAGGAGGGAAAATGAATGCACGTTCAAGCATGTGCATTTGAAAACGCGAAACGCATTTCAACAACCAGCGGAAGGCAACATTTTGCTGGAGCGCGCGGCTGCGAATAAAAGGCGACGCTCCGCCGGCGCCTAATTGCCGAGGCTAGACGCGCGCTGATTATCCCCTCATCCAAAGAGGGCGTGCCGCCCATCGCCCAGCGCGAGGGGCGATGGGCGATGGGCGATGGGCGATGCAGTGGGTAGGCGGGCGGAGCAAGACGTGGCCACCTGTTTTACTTCGCGGGATGGACTTCGGAGGAACAATGGTGAATGGTAATGTGTAATTGTTCGTCAGCCATGTACCAGGTTTGTGGAATGAGGCAAGGGGTGATGGAGAGGGGGAAAGGGTGATGGTTGAGAAGGGGTGACAATGCAAGTTGATAAGAAGCCGCCACCTACTGGCGGGGTGGCCAAATAATGTCTGCGGTGCCAGGGGGAAGGAGATATTATGTGAAGGAAGAAGAGAGAATATGGCAAAATATGGGAAGGTAGTGCAAAAAGAAGGCGAAAGATGAAAGGGGAGAAGACAGACAGGGTAGAGAAATCGATTTAAAAACGGTAAGAGAGGAAGCAACGAAAGGAGGAGATCGAATGTGGATACAAGGGAGGGGATGAGAGAGAATGGAACTAACTGTGGAGAGAAGGGAGATGGGTAAAAGGACGGGTAAATAAGTAGTGATCGTCATTAAATGGGAACGGGAATGAGGTTATATTTGAAGTAAAAGAATGCGTAGAATGTATGTGATACGCTGGCACCATGGAGGTAGTTGAAGAGGACGGCTGCTGAATGAATAAAAGTAGAGAAAGAGTGAAAACGGGTGGATGGAAGTGTCACCGCCGTTTCGACCGTTTCACAAGGCGCGTGGAGCGGCAACTAATCCTGCAGAGACGGCAGCGCGCTCTGCCGCGTTCGGTGCATCTCGTTGGGCGCCGCCAAGTGTGCCCGCGGTCTTGAAGAGGGGGGGCGTTGAGGGGAGATGGCTGGAGAAGAGAGAGGCAAGGTGCAATAGGACGCAGCGGAGTGTGTGTGTGTGTGTGGGGGGGGGCGTCCCCTCTTCAAATACCTCCTCGGCGCCAACGTATCGCACATTCTCAGCTTTCTTTTACTTCAAATAACCAATGCAACATTGCCGTTTCAATTTAATGGCGATTACTATTTTTTATTTATTCATCCGTTCATCCATTTCTATTATCTCTACAATCAGATAACGTCTCTCTTATCCTCTCCCTGGCATCCAAATTTCGTTCTCCTGCTTTCATTGCTTCCTCTCTTACTTTTCTAAATCGATTCTTTTCTCCTTGTCTGTCTTTTATCCTTTCATCCTTCGTCTTCCCTTTGTTGCATGTGATTTGTGATTATGGGTGACAGTTTGCATAAATCCATTTTAGAATCCCAAAATGATTATTTAAACGGATTACACCTATTTAAAGTTGCACACATCAACATTTACAACAGTTAAACACTGCATACAATAATTTACATGGCTGAATAATTCAAAACAGTTTAATATTTTAATTGCTAAAAAAAGTGAATCGTCATCGTAAAGAAGAAGAAGAAGATGAAATTTCTTCCTTTAATAACATTACGTTGGCCGACTGCAGAGATACACAAGTGTTTCTGAGCCATGCAGGATGGAAGTGGTTCACATTGGTGTATGCGTTTCGCTTATGCCGAAGTGGGTAAAAGGAATGATAAGAAGAATGAAGGGAAACGTAGATAAAGTCTGGATGAACGCTTTATTAGGAAATTACCTGTACCGGAATACGAAAACTGTTGGTCTTCAATCATTGTTTGTTTAAGAATCTAAAGTTCCCTGAAAATGTCTTAGAGATAGTAGTAGTCGTATCAGTTCTAATATCTGCACCTATGTCGTATTTCAACTGGATAACTGCTTAACCTAATTTCAATTTCGTCGTTTTAAATCTACAATCAATTAAATGACAAGTACAAAACTTAGTTTGTAGATTTACAGTTAATATAAGACATTTTGACTGACTGTCGTATAAAATTCAGGTTTTATAATTTGAGATTTGCTGTGTTTCCATGTGAGAACAGTGGGACCAAATGCGTGGATAAGAGTATATTCATATAAATCCAAGAATTTAACTTTAATTCAATTATAAACACATTTTATTTTTGCTAAGAAAAAGGAAATCATTCAAGATATAGGTTTCTGTTACATTTAACTCTTGGAATTTTTTAATTATTTTTGCATTACCCACAAAAAGAGTATTCTCCTTTAAAATGACATGACACTTCTAATAAAAACGTATTTGTGTGATTGCGTTAGTTACAACATTGTTGTTATTTTACTAAACTGGAGTTATTTATGAGGATATATCTAAGAAATTTACAAATCCTTACTCCTTCTTTCTTTTTCCTTTTGTTCGTTCATTCATTCTATCATTCGTTCATTTATTCAATTATTTCTTTCTTTCTTTCTTTCAGTTCATCCTCTACAACATCAGTACTTTTTCCAGTTTTATTTTGATTGATTGCTCTGGTTCCATTTTATCTCCGAACGCTTATCTGCCGTCATTTGTTCATTAATTGTCCAAGACCAATTGTAATGCTTAATCTTTTGAATTGAAAGTTGTAATCGATCTATCGAATACAGTCATTACATCGTCTAAGGCAAAATCAAGTTGGATGTTTAATGTCCGGGGAGAAGTCGCCGTCCGACTTAGGAGTGAGACAGGAAGCGGTAGCTCAGTGCACCAACTGATGTCACTGCAGCGCCTCTGACCGGGACGTAGGTTCGAGACCCGACAGCGGCAGGATTTTCGGAATTTGCTTGAAAGCTAGGTTGGATTCAGTCGCTGTCTGGAGGAGAATTCTAGCGGCCGGCTGCTCAGATCGGTAGTTTTCCGTGGTTTGTCCGATCAACACCAGGCGAATGCCGGAACAGAACCCTACCAAACGGGCCACGGACCGCGCGCGATCTTTCCTTCCTCTTCCTTGTCCTGCCCTATACTCTCCCCTTACACACACACACTTACAGTAACATGCACTACACTACCACATATTCCGGGAGACCGGTCGGGAGCTTAGAGCTTGTCCCGGCTGGGGCAGTGCCCCGCTGGTGGGAGAGTCCTGGTTAGGGGGAAACCCCACTAGCCGACGGTAGGTCGACGCCGGATCTCGCCATCCAACGGGGGAAGATCACCGCCACCTCCCGAGGAAAAAAAACAACATACTCTACACAACGAGACTAATGACCCTAGTAGTTGACGCGCCAGCAATCATTAACAATTAATCAAAGTGAGCGCCTTTCGGAGGCTGCCCTGTGACCCGAGGACGGACCAGCTCAGCTAAGCACTGGGGTGGCTGGAGTGGTTGGCCCCGGCCTCTCGCGCACCATTCGCCGCCTGGCCTGGGGCGGAGGCCCGTTCTTGGGGGAGGGGGGCACAGGGACATGGTTAAGAGGCGTCCGCCCCGCGCCACGGGCTGCGACGGCAACAGCAGAGAGGGGCACATCGCGCAGCGGAAACTTTCAGGGGTTGACTCAGAGTGTATCTGCTTTGGTTGTGCACATTGTGTAAATAAACTGTTGGTTGAGTGCATCTTAAGACGGCTCCACACATTCGGCATTCGTCAAGGAGCGAGCTAGTGCTCGTCCAATCCCGAGCAGCTGACGTGTTCGGCGAATGTTTGCTCCCTTTGATGTGTCGAAAAGACCGACACGTGGTGGGTAGGGCGAACCCCGAATGTTCATCGCTCGGCAAATAGTGAGCAACTCATCCACACTACTCGGGATTCGGCGAGCGGTTGCTCGGTGTTCGCCGAATGCCGCCTTTATGGTTATTGGAGAGTTTGTGCACGCCTTAGAGGACCGCACTAGCGATCTTTTTCGTATGCGCTGATGCACAAAAGTGATGCGATACTTAAAATGGGCATGCGCAGAAGATAGATATTGCTTTAATGTTCGAGGATGCACAAACTCTCTATTTACTGGACCTAACAATACACTACATTAATTTTCCGGTGATATGCAAAGTGCTAAGTTTGTATCATACCTTTTTAAGTCGTCGAAAATTTCAAAACTTATTCAGTTTGTGGAATTGAAAAATAAAGTAATTGAGACAATTTAATTATTTTTTAAAGAGTAATTGAGAGTACACTTAAGTTGTGTTGTAGACTGATTGATTTTATTCAACTAGTTAAAGTATGATAACTTCCCGATATATATATATATATATATATATATATATATATATATATATATTTCATATAGTTTAACGCTGCCCTAACAGCCCTAGGTACAATAAAGAATGAGAAATATTTTAGTTTGTAGATAAGATTATTTTGCAACCAAATATTCGTCTTATTTCAACATAGTATTTTAGGAAAATCTAACGCAAACTATTGGGAACGGATCATGCAAAACCTCCCAAAGTACGAATGCTCATTTTGTTTTCCAAAACGTTCTTTTAAAATGACCCCCCTCCTCCTCATTTGACGTGCATCTCTTGTAGTACTTTTTCGCTTCAAATCCATCTGAGTTCCCATGACGATACGCCATCAAACTTTAAATTTTAAAGCCTCCCCCGTGAATGCTTATGGGAAATTGCCAGGGTCTCGCTTGTTGGACCTCAATGACCGCGGCAGGCCGTGTTTTGAGCGTTATGTCCATTAGGTAAATGAAACTCTGTGCGTGTTGTTTACTCAAACGTTGTGGGGCGAACTCGCTGTTCCGCCTAGAGTCCTTTGCGTCCGATATTTGAGTAACTGCTAGCTGTAAGCGATGATTGTTTAAATATTAAATACAAAACAGAGTAATAGTGCATTAATTAATGTTTTTAGAGGACTGTATAAAAACGAGTACGGTGGCACGTGAATAACTCGAACTTGTAAAGCAAAAAATATTTTATTTTTGAGTGAAACTTTACATCCATATTTCTTTCTTTTCCATGCCTCTCTGAGGAATAATGTTTGTCGATTGTTTACTCGTGAGAAGCAAACCTCACTTTAACTGTAAATTAAGTTCACATAATGAACTGTGCTCACATTATGAATACGAGCTTATATTATGGATGTAGCGTCATTCATATTGAGAACGGGTAAAGGATAAATTAACTCTTAAATGCACTAAACTGCATTAAATTACCCTCGAAATATTACGCTCACTTTTCGATGCAGTTGGGTGCAAAGATATAAGAAATCGAATTATAGCGGACCATAATTAGTTGTTTTTATTTCGTTCACGTAAACTAAAGTGACGTTTTAAATGGTTGAAATATGTTTCGAATAAATATTGCGTTCTTTGATGTGTTAAGAGTTCAGCATGAAACTACGTGAATTCTGCTGGAACTTTTTCGCTCAAAAGTGTATTTCTGTTTTTGTTTATTACACACGATCGAAATACTGACGGTGGCACTTTATCAAATTAGAAATAATGATTAATCAGCAAATTAATAAATTACTAGTAGTTTCTTTCCTTTATTTTAGCAATAAATTTTTATGGCCAAAGAGCGATTTGTAACCGTCATATTCACTTATAATTTTGACACGGCACGCACACAGATAGACATCATTTAACTGGCTCTTAAAGCGAACATTCAATGTATCGAAACAATTCGCCTCTCGAGAAGATTACGGCGGGTTATTTTCTAAATTGTCAGTTGGCACTAATATCCCGGATCTATGCTGAAGCCAGGGATTCGGAGAACAACAATGTTTTGTTGCTGAATTTCGCTTTGCCTTGGAGCCTGTGGCAATATATTGTGACACGCAACGGATATAAATAATCGACTATGACGTTTGGTATTAAAATTTTTTTATTCGCTGACGTTTGGTATAAAAGTTTTATATCCATTTAATCGCTCAATAGCCGAGTTCATAAAGTCTGCAACTCGGAACTCCAGACACAAGTTGCCGTGAGCACGTGACACGCGGTTCGTGCTGCCCTAGTTCACGAAAACTAGAGAAAAGGAGCTAGAAAACTAATCAAAGGAATCGATTTCCATGACGCAGCGAAATGTACAGGAAAGACATTATCTTCATTACGAACTATATAATTTATGCGGATTGAATTATTTTTGTCAGAGAACAGAAAAAGTGTATGCGATGTATGAAGGAGAAGTATAATCTGCCCATGTTTTCTTGAGCTCTAGAATCCATCTCTCACCAGTTTACTTCGATTTACATCCATATTTTACTGTTTTTATGTGTTTTTTTCTAGGGCTTTATCCAGCCAACAGCCGGTTACCCTTTACGTCACGATGGGACGCATATTCGACCATATACTAGAGACATACAACACACTTGCAGGCTCCTCTGATCTGGGGTCAGCAGAACGCGAGGCCCTCCGCGACAACACATACAAAGTCAAGGGACAAACAACCATGCCGAAGGTGGGACTCGAACCCGCGACCCTTCGGACCGAAGCGCTGAGTCGGTACTCGCTCTTAGCCACCTCGGCCATCCAGGTCGACTATTTCACGTTTGAATTATAAAAAAACGTGATTAGAAACATTTGAAAACTAGACATTTTAGCTCCCGAGTTATATACAATGTATTTGTATCAGTAAACGTAACAAACAACAGTTTTGATTTTTAGTATTTCTAGGAAAATACTAATCCATCGATACTTTGGGAAAGACCTACCTCATTTTTATGCGTCCTTTGCTCTATCCGTAGGAAAAATCGAAGACAAAATTTGAAGCGTTTTTTATTCTATTTTTATAAATTGCATTACCTTGAATCATAAATTACCCGAAAACTACTTTTTTTCACAAAAATGTAGATGTCCGCATTTAATGATTTAATTTTTGGAACATATTCCACATGAGAAAAAATCTCTCTCATAAATATTGCATGTGTATCTAATATATTAATTTTTGGCAGTTTTTTAAAATGAAGAGAGTTTACCAAAATGGTAACATCACAATTTCTTATCGTCTTTTGTTTCATATGAGGAAGACATTTAAAGAAATAATTCGTTGCAGTTTTTTAGAAAATAATTGTGTAAAAATTGTCTATATTTTAAGCAAAGTTACGCAAAGGCAACTCATATTTTCGACAAATTGTGCTTGCAAAAACCTTTATTCCATGTTTTTCCTTTCAAGAACAGATTTCATTCAGAAAAAAACTCTTTAATACTGTTGTTGCAGGAAGTTTAATAAATGCCCAATAAAATATGGACTTTTGCATTTTTCAAAAATTGAGAGATTTCAACAAAATGAGACCTACGCCTTTTTAAATGGTTCTTAACGCTTTTCTAGAACATTTCAAAAAAAAACTATTTTTTGAGAAAAGTTTGAAAATGTTTGCGTGACAAACCTTTAAAAATCAAAATATCCGTTTCAAACTCGCAGGGCCTTAATTTAGTGCAGCTCAATTGGGGAATATCAATTTTATAAAAAAATCGTCTGAGTGGCTTAGGCGGTATCGTTGTCTTCCGATGGACGGAGAGACGGGCAAACACGTTTTGCCATCAATTTTTCGGTATCAAGGTCTCACAAAACAGAGATTCTGTTTACACGGTGTTAGAGAAAATTATTTAATACATATAGGAACAAGATTTATCTACTTTTTATACCTCCATTATAAAGCCTTTACAATAAACCCTAAAACGACATCATGGCGTACGGCACAGATATGACATACGTGTATTTGCCATTTATGGCATGAATAATTGCGTCGTCACGAATTCAGTCAATTGCAGCGAGAGAACCGTGAAGTGGGGGCAGTAAACGGAACAGACGCCCTTGGTTTATCAGCGGAAATGTCAAATATCTGAGATGTCACAATAAAGTTGTTTCCAAAAATTAACTTAGTTTTTCTTATTAATTCATAAATCTGTTATACAAAAAATAGCGTAAGGAACTCTTTTATAACGTTTATTTATTCATTTATACAAATTTGAAAACACGCTTCTCACGTCACCCGTTTTCAGTAAAGCACGCAATGAAACTAAACATTATAAACAAACGCGTGTCAGGGAAATCTCCCCGCATCGAGACGAGTCACAGTCTCCTATTAAAAATTGCATTTATGTTGGTAGCAACTAGATTACTGGGAAACACGTGAAGGGAACAACACTTCCAGCATCTTTTATGGTTATGGTGAGTATGCTATTTACGTTTTCGTTTGTTACAAACTAGTGCTGCCAACATAATTTCTATTGCTAGCGCTCTCACCAGCAAGGTCCCACTGCGGAGAGTCTTCTCTGCCGCACTCTAGTGGCATAATGTACTATTGTAATACAAGCACACCAGAATACGAATTTTTCTACGAAAAAATAGGCGTTTGCTGCTGGAGCAATACAATTCTTTCGCTGTACTGCTTAAGTACGTGGAAAGGAGAGAAAGTTGTTGTTGTTATTATTATTATTATTATTATTATTATTATTATTATTATTATTATTATTATTATTATTATTATTATTATTACAATAAATTACTTATTTCCAAATAGTACATGTCATTCAATACGTAGTCATTAATTAGAAAAAATAAAGGTTTTATCCCTTCTACATGTCCAAAGTGTCTTACGAACGCATACATTCATTTTAACATTCGTATTTTTGCACACAAAAAATGAAGAAGTAATTTTACTTTTGACTCTGCTAATGCAATAAAGAAAAGCATGAGCAGGAAAGAAAACATGTATTTTCGAACTTGAGATACAATTAAGAATGTGATCATATTTCTTTTCATTTATTTTTATTTTTAACGGGGCGATTTCAATTTTTGGTGGCCCTTTTATTCAGAAATGTCGTTTTGGTTTTGTGCTTTAATTTTTACCAGTGCAGATTTCGATGTATTGTTGCAAATTATAATGTCATTTATTCTAACATTTATCTTTTCAAATGATTTATTAATTAGTGAATGAAACCAAAGAATGATTATGTAATGAAATATTTGTAATCTAGTAATATACAACTTTATTAGTTTGAAAAGGGGAAGTTGATTATTTATCATTAGCGAGAGAATTTTTGCAAAATGACTGTGTGGCAATGAACATCTGAAGTAAACAATGATATATTTCATTTTTCTCCGAAATTATAACTTATAATAATAGGTTTTATTTACTAACGAATGCCTCATTTAATGTTTGTTGATCCAATTTCTCTTCGATTAAATTCAATTTTTCACAGTATGTTTAATTATTTGTACGGAATGGCCGTAACAAGACCGAAAGTATTCTATATTAGCCAGATTAGATCTTGTGTCCATTCTGAGACGGTATTCAAATTCACACCACATACTAATTAACAAGATGAATTTAAACGATGCTGTTTGTCGCTTGCAGAAGTGGCAGACGGGATAGCTGTTTCCTTTAGGGAGAACTGCAGGTTGTGCTAACACCTTCTCTTCCCTCGAAGGAACACTGGGGTGACTTGGTGAATGACCGCAGTTCGGAAACGTACACTTCCCCCTCTACCCGCCACCCCTGATCCAATCCGTCGGCGGAAACGCGACTGAGTCGGCGGCGGAGCGGAAGGCGGGGGGCGCAATCAGTTGATAATTAACGACGGTACGTCGCCTTTGTGACGCAGGCGCCTCGCGCGGCAAGGCGGGCAAAGGGGCGTGGGGCGGCGGGCGGTTGGGGCGGGGCGGGGGGGGGTGGGCGGGGCGGTTGGGGCGGTGAGGGCGGCGGGGCGGGGCGTTTTTGGGGCGGGGCGTTTGGGGCGGGGCGTTTGGGGCGGGGCGTCGGGCGGGGGCGGGCGCGGGGGCGGGGCGGGGCAGGGCGGGGGGGGCGGGGCGCGGGGGGCGGGGCGGTTCGGTTTGGCGGGGCGTTTGGGGCGGTTCGGGCGGGGCGTTTGGGGTGGTTGCGGTAGAGCGGGGCGTTTGGGGCGGTTGCGGCGGGGCGGGGCGAATGGGGCGGGGCGGGTGGGTTTACGCTTAAGGATTAATTGTGGAAAATTAGGGGTGCGCGAGTCACGTGGGACGCATCGCGAGGCGCTCATCCCTCTGGCAGGGGGAGGGGCTGACAGTCCCTCCGAGAGCGGTGGCCAGGGCATCAACTTGTCACTGCAGCGCTTCTGACCGGGAGGTCTCAGGTTCTAGTCCCGACGGCGGCAGGATTTACAACACTAGCTTGTCAGCTAAGTCGAATTCAGTCGCTGTCTATAGCAGAATTCTAGAGGCCGGCCGGTCGAGGGCTTAGAACTTGTCCCGGCTGAGGCACTGCCCCGCTAGTGAGAGATACCTGTTTGTGGAAAACCCCGCTAGCAGACGGTAGGTCGGTACCGGATCTCGCCATTCAGCGGGCGAAGATGACTGCAATCTCCCAATGAAAAAGACATGCACTACATTTACGGGTCTAATGACCTCAGAAGTTGACGCGACCGGAATCACTAACAATCAATCAACTAACAAACCAACAAACAACCATCAAACCAACAGTCCTCCCTATTCGCCCAATCCCTCTCTCTTTTTTTCCGTCTCCCCCTCCCGTCCCCATTCTCTACTCCCTCTCCCTTCTGCACTTGCTCCTCTCTCTTTACCAAAACTACTCCATCCTACCCTCGTGGGAGTTGAAATGGAGATTGTTTGCAGATGGACAAGCGAAGATGATGATCCTGACGGTGAAATGGAGAGGAAGCTGACGACCCGAATGCAGCAATTGTGATGGTGTTGGGTGTGGTGTTCTGGGAGTGAAGGTGTTGGCGGGGGCGTCGGGTGTCACAAGAGCGGTCGTGGCGCTGGAGACGACACCTGAGTTGCTGGAAGTGACGGATGCAATCGGAACCACAGGAAAGGTGCGAGTGTAAGTTGGCGGCGAAAGCAGGGCCGTAAGGGAGGCCGTAAGAGAGGCAACCTTGGAGGCAGCAGCTGTTGGTGATATTGCAAGAGATGTGTTTGTGTTGTTTAAGGTCGCATCAACATCTAGGTCATTAGCGATCACTATTGGTGTTAACGTTATGGTAATTGTGAAGATGAAACGATATGAAGATGATAAAGGGATGAAAGGACGAACACAAATACAACAATGTCCGGTGGGACTCGAACCTGCGACCCTTCGGTCCGAGATCGCTACGACATTACTGCCTTAGCTATCTCGGCCACCGGACCGGCTGCAAAAGATGTTGATGATTGATTGATAGTGATTCCGGGCGCGTCAACTAATGATGTCATTATTCTCGTAAGTGTAGTGCATGTTTTTTCATCTGGAGGGGGCGGTGATTTTCCCCCGCGCGATGGCGAGATACCATCATCTAGCCGCAGGCTTTTCACAACTAGGTATCTCCCATAAGCAGGGCACCACCCCAGCCGGGACAAACTCGAAACCCCGTAACCGGTCTCCCGGCATGTGTGGTAGTGTAGTGCATGTAAGTGTGTGTGTGTACGGGTGTAAAGGATGATGATAGGACAATGAAGATGAAGGAAAGATCGCGCGCGGTCCGTAGCCCGTTTCTTACGGTACTGCTCCGGCATTCGCCTGGTGTTGATGGAGAAACCACGGAGAACTCAATTCAGCCGGCCTTTAGAATTCTCCTCCAGACAGCGACGTAATTCGACCTAGCCGACAAGCTAGAGTCGAAACCGCCGACGGGACTCGCTGTTAGGACCTCCGGATGAGAGGCACCGCAGTGACATCAGCTGCTGCCCTGAGGCACGCCTGGCAGGGAGGCGCTGGAGCCGCGAGGCGGCGGCGCGGTGGCGGCTGGAGGACAGGTGTCGGGAGGGGCGAAGTGAGTGGGGGTGGGGGCAGCGTCGGGGCGGCGAAGACAGCGGGCGCGGCCGCAGCCGCCGCAAAGCGTCTGCTCCGCTGCTCCTCTTAAGCCGTAAGTCTACTGCGGTGCTTATCTCGAGAGCCTTGTAGCTACATGACAGGCGCGGGAGGGGCCGCCCCGCCCCGCGCCAGGCCAGCCTCTGCTCCGCCGGAGGAGGCAACTTCTGAGTACATATTTACAAGGGGTAGCCGCCTCCTGATGTTGTTATAGACGACGGGCAGGTGGCGTGCTGTTCGGCGATAGCTGGAGGAGCGGGCGCCGCCACCCCACCCGCCGAGATGGTGGGGGAGACACCCTCCACCACCACCCGCCTCGCCTCCCGGGCCCCACCGCCTAGATTACATAGTGAAATGAGATGCTGGAATATGCATGAAGTCGGGGAAGCGGCTCCAAGAGACAGACGCCGCTCTTGAGGATAAAGATTTGGTGGCCTCGCCACCTCACGCCGTCGCCGCCGCCGCCGAGTTGACAATTCCGAGACGCGCGTTTCAAAGCTCGTTTGAGGAGAGCCCTCCACCCACTCCGCCGCCCTCAGCCGGCCCTCTCTCGGAGGAAACCGAGCAATAAACGGCGGAGAACTAATATTAAAAGCACGTCATGAAGCGCTTGCCGGCGCGCCCAACGTAGCGGCGAAAGGCGCGGCGGAAAGACGTCTTGCGCCGCGCCGTGTTATTGCTGGGAAATGTCTCGTTTCGCGCGCCGAAGGCGAGGAGGGGGCGGGGCTACGGCGCCGCGAGGGTGTTCTCGTGCGTAAAAGAGGCAGGCGAGCCGACGCGCGACTTTCTCCGCCGGGAGACTGCTTTCTGAAGTGGGCCTCGAAATAGCGGAGGACACGTAAATCTCGGCAAGGTACGACTCCTGCGGGCGCTGGCTTTCAGGTGGGCGGAGGAGTTTTATTTCTTGCTCGGCGTGCGTAGGCTTTGCATTGAGTTTATAAAATGTTGAACTGCGAAATGAAAGATGGGTTCATTTGAATGAATTCTTGGAATTAATGGATGTGAAGGTTTGCTGCTATTTACCATTTCCCTGCCTTCGTTTTTTTGACGTTCTTCTGGGGGTGACGCGCTTTTACAGTTGTGAGTTTTTTGTCTGGTAATACGCGCACGGGCGTGTCTGGGAGGTTGGCAGGGCAGACGTATTCCCCAATACTTTTAAGTAAGTTCAACAGTTTTATTCTTATTTAGTAATTTTGGTGAAGATAGTTTCAGTAAAAAACACTATAATATTTCTTTGGTAACATTGAAACTGTGAAACGATAACGTAATGCACTACACAGAAATGATTTTCTGTACTTCATTCCGACAAAAAGTAAAATTGTATGAGAAAGGCATATTTCAAAGACAGATCTTATATATAGACATACCTTGGTCTGTTTATATATCTATGCGTGTATGTTTGTATAGTACACAAATATTCATACATACATTCAAACAAATATATGTTAGTATATATGTATTTTCATTTGTATTATAGGAATGTAAATGCCATCCGCACATCTAGGAAAGGTCAAAGACAATTTATTTTTACATGAATTTTTTATAAATTGTTATGTTATTTGTAATTGTAACTGTACTTTCGTGTTTCTGCTTTATGCCACCGGCCATCATCTGCTCAAGTGTAGAATAAATTTCTATCTATCTATCTATATTTAAAAATAAAACAAACCAAATAAAATTACTGTATGATGATGCATTTTTGACGATAAAGTAAAATTGTTAATCTATTAATACTAGTTATTTTCATTGTCTTATTATTTGTGGGATGCTAAACATATTCTCGAGCTTTGTTGGTCGGTGCCTTCGCATTCTGTAGGCAGCTTTCCGGGTAGCAGGTGAATGACTCCTTGAACAACTTACCTGCGCGTAATGACTTAATAAAGCCGTTATTTGTTTACGAGAGTTAAAAATGTTAAAAACTCACATTCCGTGCAGCATACGAGTACATTATGGCCAATCAAAGAAATATATTTGCTTAACTCAGCAGAAATGTTCTCATTAGTTTTTATATTAGCAGTCATATTTGTGTGATGCCAACATGACATTCATTTCATGAAAATGCATTTTAGAAATTTACCATCTCATATTTCAGCATAATTGTCCTAATTTGTCTACTGTTATCTGGATTTTCGCGGTGTCTATGCTATAACTTACCTTTATGATTTTATTTGCTATGCTGGTCTTGGTAAACACTGTATTCGCGCGATGCAGTGCTCGGGGTATTACGGATGTCATGCTGTAAAATGACGCCTTGCGTAGTAAATCCTTCTAAATTTTCGTGTTAAATAAATGAGCTAGTGCCACGAACGTCACATAGACTCCATCGTTCGTTTGCGGTATACGTACGTACACTCCTGCTTAACATTGCTGTATGAAGTATTTTGACTTGCGTGCCAGAATTGCATGTTCTCACCAGGTTGTATTTTCAGATAAAGTACACTTACTCAAAGCAGTAGCCCATAAATAACATACTTGTTGATAATATTTATTTTTAGACAACTTAATAGACCTGATATTTACGGAGTGCTTTGTGAGAAACGTCAAGAAACATTGTCTTATATTTAATTTTAAGATAAGCACTGTAATAAACAAAACAATACAATTATCTCTGTATACAAGTAATATACGAGAAAATAAATATTTGTTCAATAAGACTGTGCTTAGGATGGCTTATTTTTTCTAATCAGAAATGGAATCATGGTCTAGTGGAATAATTTTTGTAAATTCACTAAAAAAGACACGCTTACATTCACATTAAAACTTTTCGTTCTAGGAATTTATACAGAAAAATATAGCAAAAATATTCGCTTTGAAACATATTTAGAATAAAATTAGATACAAAATTCTCTTCATCGTTAATAAACTTTAATACCAACGAATAAATAATATAAAATCGTAATAAAATTTGATGTTTCATACAAAATGTGTAAATGTCTGGTGTCGAAAAACCCTGAATGGGAAATCAATGAATTCACAGGTTTCGTCTTTGTCATTTGATATTTGTTTTGTTTTACATTACTTAGCATAGATGCGAATAATAAAGCAAGTCAAAAAAATTAGAAAGAAATATTAATTTTAATGAAATAAATTTGATTATCTTTCTCATATTATATAAAGCACAAAATAAAGATTAAGTTAACGGAAAGAAAATTAAGACAAAGTCAAGATTAATTCATTTCCAAAATATCTCTTTGTGACATTTCAAGGCAATGAAAAAGGGATCAATGTAGTTGCTAAGTTTAAAGAAATCCTTTAACACGTGGTGAAAGGATCCATGTTTTGAGAGTTCTTAATACTGAATAATCCATTGACGGCAAAACGTTCGTCCGTCCGTTCGTTCGACCGTCCGTCCGTCCGTCCGTCCGTCCGTGAACAGCGCTGGCGGTTAAACGGTACAGTCGATTTTCCCCAAAATTGATATTCTTCAATCGATATGGTTGATGTCGCGTTTTTTTTTTTGGATTTGATACCGATATTTTAATTTTGGGGCGTACTTTACATAAAACTCCTGAGATATTTACAAAATTTTCGAAAAAAAAATGTCTCCAACATATTTTAATTAGCAACTAGCAACTAGATTTTAAACTTAGCAACTAGATTGGCCCATTTTTCATTGCCAGGGCCTTGTAATAGTTTTTCTTCCGAAAAGTTGCCATTTTTTTCACGCAGCTTTGCATAACTTTCTCACTACCATGTAAGCAGACGCGAAGAAGTAAAAATATCTAAATGTAAGAAATTTGATGAAGACACTGTCGTTGCTGAAATTTAGGTGAGATAATTTTATTACCTTACGAAAGTCCTTAATCGAAAAACTATCTTAGACTCTTGCACCGATGTAAAACAAATACTTGAAAATTCTTGTGTTATGTCCTAACGTTTCATATAAAAAACAAACAATATGTTAGCTGCATGACTACTGTGTGCCCCATCTCTTCGAAGTCTAATACCGAGAGCGGAGGCTCAGTGCATCAACTGATGTCACTGCAGCGCCTATGACCGGGAGGTCCTAGCTTCGAGTCCCGACGGCGGCGAAATTTTCGACAATGGCATGTCAGATAGGTTGAAATCAGTCGCTGTCGGGATGAGAATTCTTGCGGTTGGCTGCTTTGGTCGGTAGTTTTCCGTGGTTTCTCCGATGAACACCAGGCGAATGCCGGGGCAGTACCCTAACAAACGGGCCACAGACCGCGCGCGTTATTTCCTTCCTCTTCCTTGTTCTATCCCCACCCCTTACTCGCACACATTAACACTACACAGGTCGGGTGACCGGTTGGGGGCTTAGAGCTTGTCCCGGCAGGGCCGGTGCTCTGCTGGTGGGAGATACCTGGTGTAGGGAAAACCCGCTAGCCGACGGTAGGTCGTCGTCAGATCTAGCCATCTAGCGAGTGAAGATCACCGCCACCTCCCGAAGAAAAAAGAAACACACACTACACTCACGTGACTAACGACTTCAGTAGTCGACGCGCCCGTTGTCACTAACAATGAATGGAAGTGTAATTGCGTAGAAACAGAAAGGCCTGGCGAGCGCAGACGGAGCTAATAAAAAGGCGCGAAGATCCGCGCCGCGTGGTGCGCTGGCGTCGGCGAGCGCGCGGGCGAAATATGCGCGCGATGAAGGCGTAATGCGCGGGCGGGCGCCGGCGACCATTGAGGCAGCGCGGCGCTGTATTAGGGCGCGCATTTTGTGCCCCGCCCTCTCGAGCCCTTGGGCACACACAGGCGCCCGCCGCGCCGGCCCGGCACGGCCCGCCACCCCGCAATATGAACGGGTAAGCCGCGATTACGTCATTGTGCGGCCCCCTCCCCCGGCCTAAACACGCGGCCTGAGATCAATGGGCCGGGCACAGAGGCTCTGAGCATCCCGCCCCCGCCCCACCCCTGCTCCACCCCTTCCAGTCCCTCTGCGTCTCACCGAGCCCGACCCCACCTCTTCCGACCCGCTCCGACCCGCCTCGCACCGCCCAGCCTCGCCCAGCCCCGCCCAGCCCAGTCCCGTCCAGCCCAGTACCGCCCATCCCCGCCCAGCCCAGTACCGCCCA
>BLKR01009282.1:0-138833 GCA_011170035.1 Teleogryllus occipitalis
AAAGCAATAGCATCACTTCAGCTTCAAACCATCTCTACAGGAGAACCAACGTATTGACCTACAGATCCAAACAAAATTCCAGACTTACTAGATTTTTTCGTCGCCAAAGGTATATCATCTGGTTACTACTCCACAGAAGCATCCCATACTCCTGACCATACTCATGACCATACTTAATCTGACCATACTGCTGTTATTGTCACTATTAGTAATACAATACTATTACGACCCGCTCCCGTCATACTTATAAATAGAAATACCAATTGGAACGTGTACTGAAACTGGATCTCCCACAACGCCCAAATTCAAATGCCATTCAAATCTGCTGATGATATTGATGAAACAACTGCATATGTCACGCAAAGCATACAAACTGCAGCGTGGCATGCAACACCTCAACGGACTTCCATTAAAAATTGCACGATGTGGCCTGCGGAAAAAAATCACTGAGAAAAGAAGGTTAAGAAGAATGTGGCAAACTTCGAGACTAGCAGGAGATAAAACAAACTATAATAGAGCCACTAGACAACTCAGCAGGCTTCTAAAGAACTTCAGAAATAACAAGTTCAAAATAACATCTCCAGCCTTTCCCCGATAGAAGCTACATATTACTCCCTATTTAATGCCACAAAATACTTAAAGCACCCAATCAAACCTGAACCCCCAATTCGAACAAAAAAAGTAAATGAGCCAGAAATGCTACAGAAAAAATTCAAGAATTCACACACCATTTCGCTAACGTGTTTCAGAGCTTCCCGCCTACGAATATGAGAGATGAAGAGAAAATCTAAGAATATCTAGATTCACCAGCCCAAATGGCCCTTCCTATAAAAATTATTACAACTAAAGAATTATGTAAAGTAATACAGAACGTCCTGCCTTGCAGAAAAGCACCGGGCTATGACCTCACCATTGAACAGTTGATAAAAGAACTACCACGCAAAGGGATAGCAAGAATCACAGCACTCTTCAATGGGATAATTCGCACTGGACATTACCCCGCCCAATGGAAGGTTGCCCAACATCTGCTATTCCTGAAACCAGGCAAATCCCCACACGAAGCGTCATCATATGAGCCTACTACCTATAAGCCTACTTCCTGTTCTATCTAATGTATTTGAGAAACTTCTCCTCGCAAGACTGCGACCTCACATTCGTAACATCGTTCCCGGCCATCAGTTTGGGTTTCGCCAGCAGCACTCCACTATCGAACAAATAAACAGGATCACATCATATACAGAGAACAACTTCCAAAACAAGCAATACTGTTCTGCTGCCTTTCTTGATGTCACGCAAGCCTTAGATAAGGTATGGCATAGGGGCCACCTCTCCAAATTAAAACTATACCTACCACATTCCTTCCTGGATATTTTCAAATCTAATCTTACGGATCGACAGTTCCAAATCAAATATCAAAACGAACTCTCAGACCTTTATCCTATTCAATCTGGGATACCACAAGGTAGCGTACTTGGTCCAGTGCTATACCTGTTACATACAGCAGATATTCCTGAAACAGAAAACACAATAATTGCGACATTTGCTGATGATACAGTCATATTAGCTTCAGACCCTGATCCTAGAAGAGCATCGGATAACCTGCAAGACCATCTTATCACACTCGAAGAATGGTTTAAGAAGTGGAGAATAAAAGTAAATGAGAACAAGTCAGCTCACATTACATTTACTCTCAGGAAAGAAACGTGCGCGCCAGTAGAAATGAACAGAAAAACAATACCGCATACCGATTGCGTAAAATATCTAGGTCATCACTTAGATAGACGTCTCACCTGGAAAAAGCATATACAAGCATATATAAAAACAACAGCTCCAACTGCAAACAAGGAAACTCTACTGGCTTATTGGCTACAGGTCCAAGCTGCCCCTGGAAAATAAATTGCTAATTTATAAAACCATCCTTGTTCCTGTAAGGACATATGGAATCCAAATCTGGGGCATAGCCAGCAGAACAAACTTATCAATTCTTCAAATATTTCAGTCAAAAATTTTAAGAGTCATCTCATCAGCACCTTGGTACATGTCTAATGTAGAACTCCATCGAGACCTCAATATTAAAACAATTCAAGAGAAGATACAATAAATCAGCCTAAACTACAATAAGCGCTTGGAATCCCATCCAAACCATCTAGCCCTAAACATTTTAGACAATAACCAAGAAATATCTCGCCTCAACAGAACCTCCCCGTTGCAACTTCCTTACCATCTTAGTATTTGACATACACAACACAAAAATAATTCTCCATTTTGAGTTATTATTATTCTCATATTTGTTTCTCTTTTCTGTTATAGTTCTTGTGTATTGATCCTGGAAAGTACCAGTGGGGGACTTTTCTGCAAGTTATTGTTTCTTTGATCACTGTATTTTATTTTGATATGGTATAAGCAATTAATTATCATATTTACTTATAATTTCGGAATGGAATAGTTTGTAAATTTTATCACAGGGTATCCATAACCAAGTTCTCTATCAAAGATCCATATTACATTACAGCATAACTATTAAAAAGAGCTGATAACGTTCTTCAAACGTTCCGTAAGACCCGCCTTGTTGCTGTACATCTATATTAACTGAATGAGTTGCTGTAATATTTAAGCAGTAGGTGTTAGGATTTAATAATTTAGTTGGTACCACTGTAACTTATTTAATTGTAATAAATAAATGTCACTGTCTACATAATCAAAAGTTTGTATCAGTTTCTCTAAAGAGGTCAAATATAATTGGGCAAAACTTCAAAAAAGAAAATAATTGATGACGAGTCCATCTGAATGCAGAATGTTCAATACTTGATCCACATGATCATTTAATCCGTCTGTTCGTCTGTCTGTCCATCCATCCGTCCGTCTGTGAACATTGCTAGTTCCTAAACCACACGATCTTTTCAAAATTGAAGAATCCTGTGTCGATCTGGCTCTAGTTGAAGCTTTGAAATTTTTAACAAAACATTCTTTTTTCTTTAATTTTTGGTAAGGTTAGTACCAAACTAATCCCATACCTTGACATTAATGCTATATTGCCATATCCATATCTTTTGTTTTTTCAAAAATTTTAAATATGATTTTTTTACTTGTCTCTCACATCGGTAATATTTACAGTAAAGGCCACTTCTTCACAGTATTATATTTATGAGTACATGTGATTTAAAAAATGTCAAACAAAGTTTCTCGAAAACTCAACCGTTTTCTGTACAAATGAGCTCGAAATTCAGCATTTTCAAAAACGTTGAAACGCCATTTTCTCGAAAATGGCTACAAATATTTTTTCAATTGTTTCTAATAGATAGTGCTATGTGCGCTATTTATTTTTATATAAAATTCATTTTGGTGTATTCTTTTGTTTTTTCAAATATTACACAAATGTAATTTTTTGAAATACTTCTCACTTCGTTAATATGAACATTTTCATCGATTTGTATGCATTATTAAAATAGTGAGTGGAAGTGAAGTGACGACAGATGTCCAGAGAATGGAGCAAAACCTTAAAGCCAGACCACACCAAGGAATTTAGAAAACTATACTACGAGAAAATCTGCCATTCTGTAGCACCTCTAGTTCCCTGGCAGTTCATACTTGCCTCCTTGAAGCAAGGGTATTTACAATGGGAATGTTTTTTCCTTATTTATGTTTTTTGGAATCATCTAACTATTTTTACTTTCTCGTATACTGAAATAATCTGAATATTTATTCAAACAAACTCGGTCGAGGAATCTGAAAAGCATATATCTATCTATCTTGCTACTTTATTGCTAGAAATGGCTCAATGAAAAATCATATATATTCATTTCACGAAAACATGGAAATTTATTAAATAATTTATAACATTTTTTTGGTATTGTTTAACTTTACCCAATATAAAATTAAATGTTTGTCATGACCGTTCCAACCTTATGTCTTCGCGCGCTTTTTCGGCCATCTTTATCCATCTCCGACGCCGCCGTCCTCAGGTCCAGACACCATCTTCTCTCTTCTTTTCTCGGAAGCTCACTTCAATTACCGTTCATCAGATCAACAAACTATTTGCTGCTAACATTCCAGTCCAATCACTGACAACTTCGCCCAAGCCCTCAATGTCCCACCAACTCGTTCACATGAAATATTTTAAGCTCCACTGTCACACTCAGTTCCAATAGTGATGTTCTCTCAATATCCATTCCCTAGTAGATGCTTACAAGTCCCCAAAGAAAAAAACTCCTAACATTAATTGGAGCACGATCCGTTCACGAGCACGGCATCAGTCAGAATGAATGTCTCTCGTATTCTTTCATCCCTGCGAAGCTCGGTTCTTAATTTCGATTGTTTATTTGCAGATAACATTTGATGTACTTTCGTACCTAGCCAATCTCTAAATTTCTTGCAAAACGAACTAGCAGTCTTCACGACTGTCACTGCTTTTTCGACCAATCCCAGAATTCTATATAGAATTAGCTAGCCGTTTGCGCGATTGTCACTCCATGAATATGTTGACCTTGACGACGGCTCGCTTACCGTTGCTATGCTAGCATATTCACATAATTTATCCCCTTTAATTGACGCCATTTAAAATAAATATTGTACAATATTCAGTGACATATTGGTATGTCACAATACGTACGTATTTGCGGAGTAATACACGTAGTATGGAGAAAGTTGTGTAATGCTGCGCAAAAAAAAAAGGGCGGATTTTCGTCGGAAAAAAATTCATTGCTGAGCTCTGGTGACGAAAAAGAGCATACAACCAGATGCTAACACGTGGTGTGGCCAGAATTCATGTTTTGTGGGTTCTTGATGCCGAAAATGCAATTGAAAGCAAACTGTCCGTCCGTCCGACTGTCTTTCCATCCGTTCGTCTGTGAACACTGCTCGCGCATAAACTACTCGTACGATCTTTCCCAAATTGAGGAATCCCCTGTCGATATGGCTCTAGTGTAAGCCTTGAAATTTTGAAAACCTTTTTTAAATTTTGAGGGTACTTTACAGGAAGCCCCCCGGACATTTCCAAAGTTTTCTCAAAAACGGCTCCAATTTTTTCTTTAATTTTCCTGTAGCAATAGAGTAAAATACACTGATAAAGGTAGCGTATGTCCTATTTTCACCGTAAACGCTAAATTTTAAAAAATTGCAAAAGTTTGAATTTTTTTGGCGTCTTCCTACAACTTTAAAATTGAAGACACGCATTTTTCCATCAAATGAATGAAAATTTGTTGCGCATGAATAGTTCTTCATTAAGATCGTGTACACGTTTTTCAATATTTTAGTAGTTTTTAGACTACTACTAGAATAGAGCGTGCAATATTTGAAATTTTAGAAAATTACAATAACAAGATTTTCTCAAAAACAGCTCTAAATTTTTTCTTTAAATTTTTGGTTGGGCTGGTGCCCAACCAAGTCTATCCGATGCCAAAAATATTGCTCTATTCTGTTTGTTTTTTTAAATTACAAAAATTTAATTATTTTTACTTGTCTCTCACGTCGGGAATATTTACTTTAAAGGCGACTTCTTCACATTATTATATTTATGAGTACATATGCTTCAAAGAACGTCCACTAAAGTTTCTCGTGAACTCAACAGTTTTGTGTAAAAATTAGCTCTAAATTCCGAATTTTTAGGAACGCTCAATCGCCATTTTTTTAAAAATTGCTCGATATTTCTTCTTCAAATATTTCCTACGGATAGTGCTAATTGCACTGTTTATTATGACGTAAAGGTCATTTTCGTGTATTCTTTTGTTTCTTTAAAAATTACATAATTTTTTAAAAATCTCTTACGTCCTTAATTTGCACATTTCCATCGATTTGTATACAGTACTACATTTATGAGTGGAAGTGCTTCAAAGGACTTCAAGTGAAAATTTTCGAAAACTCAATAGATTACTGCGAAAAAGAGCTTCAAATTTCGCATTTACAGTAATACTTAATCACCATTTTCTTAAAAATCGCTTCAAAATGTTCGATGAAAATTTCTATTTAGGACGAGGTTTTTTTGTTCTTTAATATTCTTAAAGTAATATTTCAGTTCTACTATTAAGAAACCGAAAAGCTGAGAAAATGAAATAAATAAATAAATTTTAAAAAATTTCGGCGACGAAGGATGGCAGCTTACCAGAGAGTGGAACAAGACCTTAAATCAAGTCCACACCAAGGAAATTTGAAAAAATTGCTGTATGTGCCATTTGTTGCACTTCTAGTTTATATTATTTCTTTCTCTGAGTTTTTCCATAATTTCATCTCTTAGTGTGTATTTTGATTTTTAATACTTTCTTTCTAAACAATACCACCAAAATTTGTTTTTCATTTTCAAACATAAGTATATTAATTTAGTGCACACTAAAGATCTGTATAAATATTACGCAAAACATTGTGTTCCAGTATTATATGGAAAATAAAACATATTATTTGAAAACTTGTATATTGATTTTCAAAAAAGATAGAAGGATACGTGAGTGTTAAATTATTAAATCCATTTTAGATTGCGCAGCCTGACACAGTATACAAACAATGAAGGAGAAAAAGTACTTCATTTTTTTAATGTAAGCAATGAATTTAGATTTCTATTATTTTCTGGTAAAATATATATACTGTGGTTTTTACTCAGTTGAACTTGATGTTTTGTTCATAAGTTTGTTAATTTTCGAGAAAGAAATCAGTATGAAATTATGTTTAAAATTGAAATATATCTAATAAAGTGACATCAAATATTATTGTGAGAAAAATATTTCTTTAATACTTGATTGTTTTATTCATTGTAAAAAAGTTATGCACCAAACACATTCAAAATACAACTAAGCAAAACAGACATTTAAAAGAATACTTCAATATAATTTTGTTGTTTTTGAACTTTATTAACATGAAAAAACATGAACGTAGATAAAGTAGTAGAGACAGCTGCTTCATGGAGTTTGGTCAATTAAATCATAATATTTCTTTTTTCTTATTCACATACAGGTCTGAAGATGAAAAATAAATTTTCTAAAATATTGACAAACAAGTAAAAAGTTAGTACTATATTGACCATTCCGAGACCCATGAATCAGGTATTTCAAAACCTATCTCATAAACAGTTTCTATTCTGTAGTGAGATTTTCACAACCGCAAAAATACATATTTATGTTATTCTCAAAAACTAATGCCATCGGAGGAAGAGTGCAGTATGGGGTCTGTCATGTACCATGTACGCCACGGTCAAAACTAGGGCTTTTTTTTTGTATTTTCCCCTCGCCAGTTGCCTTGGAGACGCGGGAATTTATTCATTAGTTAGGATACATTAAAGCTCCATCCGTGAGGTTTGTGGAGCTGTGGGAGGGCGATATCTTAAATAAACTAAATAAAACTAATCTTAACCTAACTAAAACTATACATGGCCTCTTTGGGCTATTTTGATTTAGATAATAGTTATTAATATAAATATAATTGATAAGTTCTTTGAAATTGTTCATTTGTCTTGTTTTCTTTTTTTTGTTCATTCATTCACTCATTCATACTTATACTGTAATTACAAACCCATTCACTCGCACATTCATACCACACTTCACTTCACTATGTACACTTCACTACACTACACTTTTTAATCGCCACGGCGCCGACTTGTCTCAAGCGTCCGTGGCGCCGCGACGTCTTCGTCGCCTCCAAGTGGCCCAGACCCGGCGGGTCGCGTTTCCGCGCCTCCCACGCGGTTTCCGGCCTCAGGGAGCGGCGACCGCCTCCCACGCACTACCTGCTCCCCCGCGTCATAAAGTTCAGAGAACTTGTGCGGGGGAAGCGTGCGGAAGGTGAAGGCGACGTGCTTGGGGCACTTTCTTTTGTGAAAGGCCCTTTGTTTTCTGCGAGCCGAATGGGACGCAGAGTGGAAGGTGGAACGGCGGCGAATACCTCGCACGCGTACGCCCACAAGGGGCGCACGCATGCGGTGAATAAGCGCCGCTTAAGGTGAAGAGAAAGATCGGGGGAACGGAGAAGGGGTTTCAGGAGAAGAGTTCTAATTTTAATTTTGGCCGCGAGATATCGAGCGTGCGCATGCCAGCGAAGACCGCTGTCAAGCAACACGCCCAGATATCTCGCTTCGCACCGCCACGGTCACTGCGCGCCAGCCAAGCTCACCGTTTCATCGGGGTCGGCCCTTCTACGAGTGAAGTTGACGGCGACGCATTTATCGAGGTTGAGAGCGAGTCGTTTCCGACTTAGCCATTCAGGGAAGGCGGCGAGACAGTCACTTAGGTACTTGACTGACTGCCTGACGTTCGCCGATTTCGCATAATATGCAAAATCATCCGCGAACATCAGGAGCCCGCAGCGTTGAATACCAGTTTTTGTTTCAGCAGGTAGCGGCGCATCATTGACGTATAACCCGAAGAGAGTAGGAGAGTGAACGCTCCCCTGAGGCACGCCCGCCTCGGCTCGTCTGAGGGACGAATATACGTTGTTGACGCGCACTTTGAACTGCCTGTCAGTGAGAAAACTCGCGATCAATCTGACATAGCAATCGCTCATCCCCGACTCCGCGAGGCACGCGAGCATGCACGCGTGCCACACAGAATCGAAGGCCGATCGCATGTCGAGAAAGACCGCTGGCAAGTTCTGCCGTCTCTCCGTGCAAACCCGCGTGAGCTGCTGCGCGGAGCTGTGACCAGCTCTGAACCCAAATTTTTCGTCTCTGAGAAGGTTGAGACGACGTATTTCCTGTTGCAAACGCACCAGAATCAATCGCTCAAACGTCTTCCCTAGGACAGAGAGTAGACTGATTGGTATATAGCTGCTTGGAATTAATTTATTTTTGCCAGGTTTTAATAGAAGTGCGATGGTCGCAATCCTCCACGCTTTCGGGAAATAACCGCACGCCAGACACGCATTCAGGAGCTCGAGTAGAAACTCGACTCCGCGCCCGCCCAGAGCACGCAGCTGGCCGCCCGTACACCCATCTGGCCCAGCTGACTTGGCTGGATTGATGCGCCGGAGCGCGCTCTCCAGCTCCCTCTTTGTCACTCGGCGGGCCGAGGTGAGAGGGAACAGCGGGTCAATGGTGTTGCAGCTGACCGCCGGCGCCATTGGCTGACCACCTGTTACAGTGGCGGCCAATGGCAGTGCAGCGGCGCCCGTTTCAAACGCGCGGAACTGCAGCGCAAGCGAATTCGCGAAGATTTCGCTTTTTGCCGCGTCGTCCCACATGTAAACGGGCCGAGGTGGAGCGCCGGGTGCCCCCGTCCCGGCGTTGCTCTGAAGCGGGCTATTTACTCCCGGTTTGCGGCCCAGCGCACGAGAAATATCCCAAAGGTGCCTCTCGTGAATGTTACATTTAGAACTGGTTTCTGACCATTTAGCAGCTCTCTCGTCCCGTAGAGATGAACGGAATTCTCTGCTTAAACTGCGCGCCCGCTCTCCGTCAACGGGATAGCCATAGCGGCGATGAACTTTGACAGTTCTACGCAGTTCTCTTAAAATCCTTCTTTGCTCGTCTGAGAGCCCAGGGCGAGAATTCTCTACTCGCGTGACAGTGGAGTTTTGCTTGAAGGCTGATTTCAACGTTACAGTGAAGTGATTCACTGCTTCGTCGATTTCGGCCTCCGTATTTACTGGTTTCTGCTGAAGGTGATAGTTCAGCTGAGCTGAGAAACCTGCCCAGTTAGTGTCACGCGAGGTTCGAAATCTATTTTGGCATTTCGCTATAAGGGACGCCACAACACATGTTACTGGATTATGATCGGAATCCTGTGTGGCAATTGAGCGGGGAACCACGCACTCAACGCCTTTCACGATCACAAAATCAATAACACCCGGGTTCCTGTTTCGTACTTCCGGGAAATGCGTCGGGCTATTCGGTGTGCAGATTTCCACTCCCCGCCTTGTCGCTACAAGATTGGCAATTTTATTACCGTTTCTGTTAGCTCCGAGACCGCCCCAGGTTCTATATCTGGCGTTAAAGTCACCCAGAAAGATGACTTTGGAATTTAATGCGAGAAGCGCATCAATTCCTGCCGGATCTAAGGTTTGGTTTGGGCAGTAGACGGACACGACTAAAAGTCGGCCGCTCCCTACCCAGACGTACGCCCCGACCGCCTCTAGAGACGCCAGAGCAATAGCAGGGATTTCGACTTCGAGCTGCGGTAATTCGCAACGTAGAGCAAGCGCTACGCCGCCACCTGGCCTGCCAACGAGATCTCTGCGATAAACAGCGAATCCCCGGAGTTTGAATTCGTGTTCACCACTGAGCCACGTTTCATGAAAAGCCAAAATATCTAATTGAAATTCATTTACGAAACTTTCAATTTGCTGGGCATTGAAAATAGCACTTCACGCGTTCCAAGTACAAGCGCGGAGAGGTGCTGAATTTAGACCTACGTGGATGGAGTTAGTCATTGTGAGGCAATGACTGTAGGAAAAGATTGAACAATTCTAGGAACTGGCTCCTAGAAATTGCTTGCGCGGCAGTTACGGGTGCAGTGGGCCGCGCTCCGGCCAGCCCTGAGGGCGTCGCGTTGGCCCCCGAAGTGCGTGGTGCGCCGAGGCGCCCCGCGATCTCGTTCCAGGCCGGCCCGCCGTTAACTGCCGTCTGAGGCGCCGGGTTTCGAATGAAATTCTCCCGACGAGGATCCCTCAGTCCCTGCAATTGCACGCGCGTCTGAAGGACTCGAGTTTTCTGGCGGTGGCGGATGCGCGAACAAAAATAATTTCGCGCCGCGGCAATAGCGCTCCGCCTCTGTGTACGCCGCACGGTCATAGGTATGTACCTCGTACACAGTGCGCTGGCTACGGCTCGTGACCTTCGAATGTTAATAACTATTTGCCTCGGAGGAAATGTATTTCGCAATTTTAATAGTAACGCCGTAGCATTAGCATGCGAATATGAATTGTGCAATGTTGGTTTTTAGGTTAGGTTGGCGTCTTTTCAGTGTCACTTATCTTCTAAATAAAAATATCTTATTACATTGTTTTCAGATCAAATGTATATAATTGTTACCTGCGGATCGAGATAAAATGTGGTTGACTCAAATCGAGGTAAAAGTTGTCCAGGAATGTATTCCATGGTAGCACAATGGTGTTATTATCCTCTTTCAAGAAGACCTATTTCAAAATTTTAACCACTGAAGTATTCTCAGAACATAATAAATCAAATTTGCATTTTTTGGACTATATTTTGTTTTCAGTTGAATAGAATTTTATTGTAGTTGTAAATAAAAGTTTCATGAGGCCACCATTGAAACCGAAACTGGCGCGCCTGCTTCGGTGTCATGTGACTAAACGTCGTGGATCTAGGGAGCGTTCAAGCATTTGATTACAGTACAGCGCTAATGGAGTACAGCGTTGCCTCTTTTCACACAGCGCTTCCCGCAACACTCGCCATGCTGATACTCAGCTTGACATGAAATTTTACCAGCGTGTTTAACACCTTTCAAAATCCATACAAATAAATTTAAATGTGATATGAACCATTCCACGTAGTGGTTTTCCGACAATTAGGATTCAGACGTTTCATTACGTGCTGCTTGTCAAAGCGCGGAATTCTCTACTAATAGCGCACTTTTTCTTGATACTACACAGCGGGAGGTGCGGGGAGAGGCGGGTGCTGTCTATAATTATGTCACGGCAGTGCAGAGCTGTCAACTTTATTGACAGAAAACTCAGCTTAATAACATCTTGGACTAGGTAGCTATGAGAAATTACGGAAGACTTTTTTAAATTTAGAAGAATTAATTAATAGCTAAAGAAATAATTGAGTAACAAGACGGAAAATGGTACGCACAGGTCGATAGAAAGGAAGACCGAAAACTGGGAAATCCGCATTGGAAAGGAAGGAGATAGGCAGCATTGCAAACTGAGCCGTGACGTTCCGAGTGGAGCTCATATTTTCTACCGGGCCGTGCTATGCCGGGCTGAGCAAGGACTTGGCAACGAGTGATTCATCCAATGAACGATTCTTTCCCGCCTTTTCAACGATTGCAATCGATTGGAATCGCTGGTCCAACGATTACTTCGCCTGTAGTTCGCCCTTCTCCCGTACATGAATATACAGCGTTAATGTGTCAATGTTTTCGTAGCACATGCAAAGCACACCGGGAACTTTCCTGTTTTGTCTTAGATGTACTGCTTGTATTGTCTCTGATTGCCTCTGTCTTGATCACGCTCCTGTGTTTGGTTGTTGTGATTTACTTTCAATTGCTTTCAATTTGATAACTGATGCATACGAATTTATGTTCTATTTTTATCCCACGACGATGCCAAGTTTTCATAGGTTGAGCCACTTTCACAGCTTTCATAGGTATACATATTATACATACCTAATTCCTACTACCCTCTTTGGGTTGAGCACTGCTGTTATGGAAGATTTGTAGTTTAGTAGTTTAGGCATACGAGTTTGAGGTTCGTGGTTACTTTTATTATAAGTTCCCGACCGTATAGGATTATATTTGATGATCAATTGAATCAATTGTGCTCACTCTTGACCCTTGTTTTGTACACACACTGTTTCATTCCACCACTAAAGAATACTACACGCTATTCACAAGCATTGATATTTCGTGTTTAGCGAACATTGTTACAAATGGATGGACAAGATATCTTGTTTCAAAGTATTTTTAAAGAAGAAAAGGTAAGATAGCTGTTTAGGTATTACGCCAATTTTCGTTTCTGATTTGTACAGTTTACAACCACGGCAAACTAGGAAATTCTTACTTCCTTAGCACCCAAATAACCTCTTGAAAGGATACAGCATGTACGATGGAAATGTTTATTACTGGCATTTTCTGTTGATTTCAGTTTAATAAAGAACCTGATGACTTTTTTGAAGGAGCCAAATCCATTGTGAGTTGCGTTTGCAAGATCTATTTGGTCTTGAAAATTGATTTGATATGACATTTCTATTGTACTATGTGTTACTGCCAATGTGGAAGAAACATGGTAGTGGAGGTGAAGACTGGTTGGGATTGGGTGGTGATTGGGAAACTTGATTTGACAAATGTTGGGTGCACATGATTGTGTTGTGTTCAATACAAGTATGTTACAGTGAATGTTTTGTGGTAGAAAGCCAGTTTGATTAAACTTCAGTACAGAAGGGCAGTTTGAATTGATTGTTCTTATGGTTGTAGTGTTGGCATGGAACCATGGAACAATATTGTGAATTCTAACTGCGCCCTAAAAGTATTTTCACGTATATATGTTTCGGAATTTTTCAATTTCCAGAATCAAAGGATTTTAAGGTACATTTTCACACTTTCAAGTCAATAAAGCAGTGTACGAAAGCAAACTATCTATTGTTACAGAAAACTGTTAAGAAAAATGCATGTATTAAAAATTGTAGTTTTGTGAACTCTGTTCACAAT
Organism: Teleogryllus occipitalis; assembly: GCA_011170035.1. Lineage (NCBI taxonomy): Eukaryota > Metazoa > Arthropoda > Insecta > Orthoptera > Gryllidae > Teleogryllus > Teleogryllus occipitalis. The sequence goes on from BLKR01009282.1 coordinate 13,305, forward strand.
GATGCACAGGGGATTTACTGGAAATAGATGAGAATCTTATAAATAGAGACCGGAAAAATATGTAGTATGATATGTCAGAATATGTACCTAAATATATAATGAAAAAAGTAAGAACATGTAATAAATATGTAAAATTGGGCATAATATGTAATATTAAAATGCACAATTTATAGAAAACATTAACCTAATTCGAAATTACATTTATCGAATATATCTGAAACAAATTTTATTTTATTCAAACGTTTTAAAAATCATTTGGAGAGCATAAATTGATGCACGTTTTCAACTTTACAACATTCCTGTCGGTAATAAAAGCTTTATGTATCGCTATTCAGGACCACGGTTTACGAGCAAAACTAGACGCAATGGAAGTCCTCGTACAATGTGGTCAAATTTGGTCAATGTGGTCATTGTCAAAGTTCTTCGAAAATTCAGGTTAGAGGTCATGAAATGTGACGTCCACAATACTTTTCAGACCTAAAGGTAAAAATGATCTGTCACGTACTTCCCTATCACTGAGATAATGAAGTGTCCGTGCCGGACTGTAGAAACATGTGTACTTGTTTAAAAAAATCTGATTCACATTTACTTTCTACACTCTAAAAGGAAGTCAAAAATATTTTTGCAACAGTATTTGTATTCAAAGTTGAAAAGAATTTTATGTCAACTAAACACATCTTCATAACTTGACAATGTATTTAACTGTTACACAGAGAATTAAAAAAACAACAGATATTTCCAAAATGTTTGGTGAATTTTTAAGTTAAAATTAATAAGTGAATGGTCCCGAATTTTTTCTCCATGTAATGCTGTCTATAAAAGCACATTTATGAAGGAGTGCATGCAGTATTAAGGTCGAGTAGATTCCTGTTTTGTGTGGTTCTGTGTTTAAGAGAAATAGAATCCTTGTTTCTTAGGGGATTTCTGTAAAGATTATTATTTCAAATATGTTTGTGTGGTAGGATTTGAAAGCTTATTGGCAATGGTTTGCAAGATTTGTCGGATGAGTTTATCATTGATCTGAATATTTGTTTTTATTATTCAATTTTCACATCTCTTGTCCTCTTTTCGATTCATTGAGAGTGTACTTTCCTTCTTTGAAAAAGTTCTTTGTTAATAAAATGTGTCATAATGGACGGGAATTGAGTAAAAGAAGATAATGGATGATATTTGTGTTGTGTGTGTAGGATCTGCTGTTGCCTGCCAAAGGATTGAAACACACAGAAGTCTTGGATGAAGAGGTTGAGGAGGAATGCAAGGTGAGGATTACAGCTTCCCGTTGATGGGGTCCATTTATCACTAGAATATGGAGCATTGTTTTGGGAGTGGTCTTTATATAGATGAAATTAATTTGGGACCTTTAGTATTACTTTTGAATTACTTGTGATTGTTTATCTGTAATATTGGAATGAATTTTTTCTTTTGTTATTCGATACTTTTATTATTGTTTTCATGAATTGCTAAAATGTTGTGTTGTTGTTTGTTGCTTTTTCCATAGGACCTACACATCACAAGCACCTTGAGTAGGGTGATTAAGAAGGAAGAAAATGAAGTAAGCTTTTCACATGTACTATTCTCTAATTGATTTGATGTTCAATGCTTGAGAGTATTTCCTTCTCAGAGGAAAAATTAATAAAATGTGTCCTAATATCTGGGAATTGAGCCAAGGGAAATGATGGATAATATTTGTTTTGTGTGTGTGTGTGTGTGTGTAGGAGCTGGAACCACCTGTCACAGTGTTTCTTAATGCCACAGAGGTCACAAAAGAAGAGGTTGAGGAGGAATGTGAGGTATTACAGCTAACTTTTTCTGTTTGTTTGCACGGAAATACATTAAATGTTATATAATTCTGACTACTTTAATGAGTGTCTGTTGTGATATTTTATGATATTTCGGTATCAGTCCATCAACTATTTAGGAGACTAAATGAGTACAAAAATTGTCCATTTAAAATCATTTTGCAACAGTTGATCAGTGTACTTTAGTTTTGAAGTACAGTAGTTGTGAATAGATGTGTTCCTAAACAAGTACTTTAAAATCAGAAAATACCATAAAAGAAAACAGAACTACAATGAATTCAGAAATCATTTATCAGTGAAAGACCCACATCGTCCTCCTTTCGTGGACACAATCTCAAGAAACCACACATGAAGTTTATTTTATTTTATTTTTTTGTATTATACCTCTGGAGATATTTTTTGGTATTGACAGTTAGTTAGCCAATGGTGAAGTATCACCCACTACTCACCTCTTTCATAGCTGGACTGATGGGATACCTTAATGAAAAATCAATAACAGTTTATCAAGTTCATCTTGTCATGGGACATCATGGCCCAACGCATTTGCTTACACAAAAAACCCGAAGTCATGCCTGTGGGACTGCTTTCACACCATCTGCAAGGATTGGAAGAAGCTGTCATATCTCGCGAATCCAATTGGCCTTGTACGTACCTCTGTCATGGAAACATTGAGTTAACACCTAACTGCCAGTCCCAAAGTTTCATCTCCTACAGTGTACAAAATTATAATGAAACAATTTTGGTTTTTGTCTTTTAACTTTGAAGTGAAATGCAGAATATGTTGTGTAGCTCACCTTCAAAGTGATCTTCGGTATCCTGTTACAGGACCCTTTGGCTACGTGTGTTGAAAGTTTTCGCATTAAAACTGAAGATACTGATGAACGTTCATGCTCTCCTGGTGAGTAGGGAAAAAGATATGTTTAGGTGGTGATACTGTGTGGGAATTGTACTTGGGGAAGGAGATTTCATTTTCCAAAAATCACTGTGAATACACTTTTTGCCGAGTTTGCATCTAGTGTTGTGAAGGAGAGATGTCTAGATAGAACTTGCTACTGCTTTCCTTGTCAGGAGGAATTAACACCTTTTTCTGCTTTGAGTTAACCATGATGAATTTATAGGCAACTTACAATAGTGATTGTTAACTTCAGGAGAACAAAGAGCAGTGCATTTTTCTCTAAGGCTGTTTTTCAGGGATAATTTTATTATTTGATAGCTGACTTTTATAATATGGAAAGTCAGAGAAAGAAAGAAAGTAATAATGTTTGAAAATAATTTTCTTTTCTCCCACAAAGACTTCTAATATCCACCAGGTAATCATTTTGATGGAATTTTTAAAATTTTATTCAGATGTCTTTAACAATTCTTTCACTGTTAGTGCAGCTAAGGTTTGGAATGAGCTTCCAAAGAAGTGACCTTTTATTTATTTATTTATTTATTTATTTATTTATTTATTTATTTACGTCAAAAACAGTTAAAAACTGCGTATGAGCGGGCTATGGGAAAAAGTGAATTGTGTGCACATTTTCAATTTCTGTGATCCTACACTAAATCATATACTACTTAAGTTTTGAATTTTGAAAGGGAGAAAAAAAAAACAAAAAAAATTCCATGTAATAAAATCGATTTTCAAGGATAAATAAGCAATAAATTTTGAATTTTGAAAGGGAGAAAAAACAAAAAACTCCCATGTAATAAAATCGATTTTCAAGGATAAAAAAGCAATAAATTTTGAATTTTGAAAGGGAGAAAAAAACAAAAAAAAAACTCCCATGTAATAAAATCTATTTTCAAGGATAAATAAGTAATAAATTTTGGCTCTTATTACTTCCTGCCGCGACAACATGGAAACGATAATTTGAATAATTGTATTTCCCACTGAATTCTAGAAGACGTGCACAGAAAAATGAAGTTACATTTATGTCCAGAAGCAAAACAAGGGGCCATCTCAGCATTTGCTCAATGGATCAGGGAAACTGGACGAAAAACCTGATCGAGATGGGGGTCATTTACCCGGAAGCTGTGTTACAATAGTTGTTACAGGTTTTTTTATACTCATTTATACAGTTCAAATGGTAATTAATGCATTATGTATCATTGTTAAAATTAATGTTACTTTTCTTGTGATGCTCAGTATAGTCTCTAATTGTATAGAAACAGTTATGCAGCAGAAACGATTTCACTTGGGATTTAAACTTTTCTACTGAATTTAATCGTTTAATGTCCTGTGGCAAAGTGTTGTAAATAATGTACATGTATTGTATGTGAATTTTTTGTAATGAGCTGTTGATACTGTCACCTGATGAATATGATTTCTACGTCGAGTGTTATAGTAATAGACTTCGGCATTTCTGAGAAAATATATTCCACGCCCTTAAGCAAAGTCATTTTTTACAAAAACCACTGATTAAGTAAATAAAAAGAACCACTTGGTAATGGTAGAATTCCCTAGATTGTGAAGATAATAGGCTTACAAGAATCACGTGGGTGGGATTTGGTTATTATTCGACACCAATTCGTTTGTAATCCTAAAAAGTCTGGGAGCTATAAGATGTATTCCCCAGAATATTATGCCATATCTCAGGCGGGAATGAACATTCGCGAAGTATACACAACGAGCAGTATGAAGACTGACTGAATTTGCAAGAATTCTGAACGCGTAGCATAATGAACTTAATTTTGTGTTCAATTCATTTAAATGGACGTTCCATTTAAGGTTTGACTGAATTGAGAGACCTAAAAATTTTGTTGCATTAACATGAGTCAATGGTACACTGTTCCTTTTCAATGGAGCACAGAATTGTTTATTTGAAATGGAAAACTGCATTAAAACCGTTTTCTTTTCGTTTACTATTAATTTGTTATTTCAGAACCAATTTGAAACATCTGATATTGTACTATTTACGGTTTCTTTATTGCAAAGGATGTTCGTATCATCAGCAAAGAGAACCGTTCTTCCGTTTCGAATCGTCGAGGGCATATCGTTTACGTAAAGTAGGAACAGAATAGGGCCTAAAATCGATCCTTGAACTCCACATGCAATGGGCAAAGAGTCGGAAAGGTGCGTACGTAATGTTCCATCATTCCAGTAAGGTATTTCAACTTTCTGAGATCGTTGTTTAAGATACGAACATAACCAATCTAGAGCAATACCACGGATTCCATATGAAGGTAATTTTGAAAGTAAAATGTCATGATCAATGATGTCAAAAGCTTTTGAGAGATCTAAAAATAATCCAATAGGTGCCTCGTTTTGATCTAATGATGAAGCGACATCTTTAAGAAAAGAAAATATAGCTGTTTCCGTTGATTTTGATTTTCTAATTCCATGTTGGCAATCTGAAAGCGCGTCGTGTTTAGTGAGAAAGGTTTCTATTCGTACGTAAAAAAGTCTCTCTAATATTTTTGAAAAAACTGATAGAAGAGAGATGGGCCGATAATTTTGAATTTCATTTTTGTTGCCTTTTTTGAAGAGCGGCTTAATTTTAGCTGTTTGAAAATATCTGGAAACGTTCCATTGCATAAATATGCATTAAATATGTGAGTTAACGGGTGTATAATGGCATACGCACAAGTCTTTAACAAAGAATCTGGGAATTCATCTAAACCGGACGAATATTTATTTTTTAGTTTACCGATTATTTTGAGAATTTCATAGGAAGAAGTTTCGGAAACGAACATTGTGTCTAAAATTTTGGATGCACTGTCTGTTTTTGAATTTTGTGCCTGAAGACCCTTAGTGAGATCGGCAGCAATTCTCGAAAAGTATTGGTTAAAGAGACTAGCCACTGTTGCCGGATCGTTGACATTTATATCGTTATATTTTAAATCAACATTCTCTACGGGTTTTCTAGTTGATTTGGTAGTATTTTTTATTATATTCCACATTGATTTTGTTTTATTATTTGAGTTCAAAATATCCTGATCGTTTTTCATGATTTTTGCCTGCCTTATGACTTTTCGTAACAATGTTTTGTATTTTTAAAGTAGATAAGGAAATCTTGAGATACGTCATGACGTTTAGAAATGAAAGAAAGAATTCGCTTGTTTTTACAAGATGTCCTAATCCCTTGTGTTATCCAAGAATTGCTTTTCCGTGAAATATTTAATTTTCGTTTTTGAAGAGGAAAGCAAGTGTTAAAATGAATTGAAAGAGTTGAAAAAAAAGAATTATATTTCTCGTTTGTATCAACAGTATTATAAACCGCTTAATAAACTGATTGGGCGGTAACTCTCGGGGTTTGATGGGGTTTTGTTTGGCTTTGCTATGGGGATGATGATTGCATGTTTCCATTTATGGGGGAAATATCCGATTCTGAAACAAGAATTGAATATGTTATTTAAGTACGGAATTGCCGTTTGTGGTAGTTTTTTTAATGCCAAATTGTTTATTTTGTCGTGACCTGGGGCTTTTTTGTTAGGAAGATTCTTTATGATTTTAGAAATTTCAATGGGCGATGAGAAATTTATTCTCTGATACGGACCGAAGAAGTTTAATTTTGTAGCTTGTAGAATATTATTATGTTGCGGGTGGGCGTTCGTGTTCTCACAGAATGTGGTTTCGAAATGCGTGGCGAGCACTTCTGCCTTCTGAAGTGAGGATAAGGCCTTGCCTGTCGTTGTGTTTAAAGGAGGGACCGTGTTTTTTTTCTTGAGAATTTTTTTAGTGAATTGCCATAATGTGTTATTACTGGTGTTGAGTGATTGTATGAGTTTATGATATTGTTCGCTGTTATGATTTCTGATAAGTCGTTTGACCACGTTGGAGATTAGGTTGAGTTCTCTCTTTAATTCTCATGTTCTTAGCTGAGCCCAGAGTCTTTTAGCCTTATTCTTTACAGATATTGCGTTTAAAATGCCTGAGGGTAATTTATTGTAGGGTTTGTAGGCTGTATTCGGAGTGGTAGTCAACTGAGAATTTTGGATGGTTGTGTTGATGAGGTCAGTTAGAAAATTAACGGATTGATCTATTTCAAGGGGAGTATTTAGTATTTTTATTTTGGGTACTGTACTTTTTATTGTTTCGGTGAACTTCCTCCAGTTAATTTTTAGTGAGTTCGGTTTAGATACAGGGGCATGTTGAGGTGACATTTGCTGCGAAGTAAGAATGGTATATGGTCAGAGTCAAGTTCGAATATTACCGATAAATGGAAGTTAAGGTTTGTGTTGGTTAGACCAATGTCGAGAATGTCTGGTTTGCGCGAACGGTCTTGTGGGTAGTAAGTAGATTCACTCGGGGAGAGAATTTTAATATTGGCATTGTTTACTAATTGGGTTAGTGTTTTACCATTTTGGTTGTTGGATTGACATCCCCAGTTACTGTGTTTGGCATTGAGGTCACCTAATAGCACAACTTTATCATTGAGGTTAAATAGATTTTGGAGGTTTGTATTTATTATTTTTGTCAAGGGAGGTTTGTATGCAGCTATGATCTTCAAAGAGTTATTGTTGATTATTATTGAGACTGCTATAGTTTCTAAGCCTGGTGTGTCCGGAAGAGTTACCTGGTTATGCGTGTGAGTAGATTTGATCGCGATGAGTACACCGCCGCCTATGGTTTCGGTTCTGTCAGTTCTATATACATTGTAATTGGGAATATATAATTTATTTTTTCTGCTCAAGTGCGTTTCGGTGATACAAGCTACATCTACGTTGTAGTGATGAAGAAAATGTACGAATTCAGTTTTTTTGTTGGTGATTGAGTTTGCATTCCAATTTAGAATGGTTACATTGTTTTGGGATTTATTTGCCATTGTTGGTTAGATATTCGGCCACAGAGTTCTGAATAGTACTAATTATAGATGGGATTAGAGAGTTGATGAAATTAATAATGCAGGTGGTGATGGAGTTAATTATAGTGGTGATTATTGGGTGATTGTATTGGATATTATTGGAATGGGCCGTGTGGTGATTGGAATTTTGGGTGTTTTGCGATGTGCTAGGAGGTGGTTTGCTCATGTTTGAAATATGGGTGAAGTTTTGCATAGGCTGGGATTGCGACAATGGCGGGAAATGGGCTCTTGATTGATTTTGGAGGGGAGGAGTAGCATTGGAGTTTGGTGGATTTTCATTATTTTTATTTTTAGAGGTACTTTTCCTATCTAAGATCTCTTTGTAGTAGGTGCAGTTCGTGTTTCTTATGTCGGCCTTGTGATTTCCGTTGCAGTTCGCACACACCGGAGATTCATTCTTCTTAGGGCAGAGCACAGAGTAATGGTTCCCGGCACAGAATGCACACGTGATGGAGTGGTTACAATTGTTTTTGGTATGACCATAGTCCAGGCATTTTTGGCATTGGAGGGGGCCTTTATGCTTTTTGCGTCTTTCGGTTCTAACACGATGATTGCAAATTTGATGTATGGTTAATATAGTTTCTATGGGTTCAGAACCGTTGAATTCCGCGGCGACTACTGGGATTGGAAGGCCATCTTTTTGAAGTCTGGTGACTCTGATTATTGAAGTGAAGCGTTGCTGTAGGTCATTCAAAATTTCCGGTTCTGTTATTGATTGTTCAATGTTTTTTAATACGACAGAAAATTTTTTGTTTGATGGATCTTTGAATGAATGGAATTTACGATGGGTATGTATGAGATATTTGATTATTTTACGGAAGAGCGTGGGGTTATTGGCATTGATCTTAACTTTGTTATTTTTCACGTCTGTGATGAAGTTGTTGGTGATGTTAGATTTAAGTTCGATTATAAGATCGCGAACACTGGTTACGTCCGACACTAAGATTGGAGGAATTTTGGCTGGTTGCGAAGAGTGATCGTCAGTATTTACATTTAAATATTCGAACCGATTATCTTCAGGGTTGGGATTTATATTAGCGAGTTCTCCGAATCTGTTCCCGACGGGGACATTGTATTCTAGAGCACTGGATTGATTAGAGTTCTCGTTAGAGCTACTCGAGATTACACTTTTCTTTTTTGTTTCGATGGGGATTTCACTGACACTGACTGACCTCTTTTTGGTGTTGACGACTGATGATGAAGGTTGCGACATCGTGCTGAGGTCTGTTGAGGCGGCCTCCTGGCTGCCAACGATGCATTGCTGGTCGGTAAGTGGAAGTACGGTTGTTCCACTTAGCATGTGAGGCTGATGTGATGGGGGTTGAGGTAACTGTTGTTCTAGTTGACGTTGTAGTAGATGATCTGGAATATGTTGCAGTGATGTTTCACGGACGTCGCCTTCTGGGAAACCGACCTCCATTTCGCCCTCGGCCGGGTAGACCTGGGCGAGGGCATCTGCGATACACTGGCGTATGCCAGCGTTGTCTGATGAAAATGTTGCACTAATTGCTGTCAATATTAGCGCCCACAGTTAGAAGTCCTGATGAACACTATTATTGTAGCACTTTATCTTACACTGGCACAGAACACTATTACGAGACGAGGCGCAGCGCTGAGCGCGGAGCTCCGTACTGTGCGACTGCTCGCAGCGGAATGGCCCTAGGTATCGACGCCGCAAAGAAAGAAGACCTTTTAGCCCTGGGTGAAGCAAATCCCCTAACGTCACAGTGTCATGACTTCTACAAGTATCTTGCAGTTTCTGGAGAGGTAAAGGATACAATTTAATAATTGTAGTCTAATATGAAAGTAAAAACGTCTGAGGAATATCTACTTTTTTTAATGTATTTATTAAAATAATTGTAGAATTAACGTTTGTTTTAAATAGAAAATTGTGATTATTAGTGTATTACTGTTTATAAAGATTGCTTTTTGGTTATTTACATCGATAAACTTGCTCTTAGCTCCTTAGAAACTAATAATCAAAACAAAAACAAAAATTAAGACGCGCTCAGTGCATCAACTGATGTCACTGCAGCGCTTCTGACCGGGAGGTCCTACGTTCGAGTCCTGGCGGCGGCAGGATTTTCGACACTAGCTTTTCAGCTAGGTCGAATTCAGTCGCTGTCTGGAGGAGAAGTCTAGTGGTCGGCTGCTGTTATTGGTAGTTTTCCGTGGTTTCTCCGATCAACACTAGGGGAATGCCGGAGCAGTACCCTAACAAACGGGCCACGGACCGCGCGGGATCCTTCCTTCCTCTTCCTTGTCCAATCCTCTCTCCCCTTACACACACACACACTTGCACTAACATGCACTACACTACCATATATTCCGGGAGACCGGTCTAGAGCTTAGAGCTTGTCCCGGCTGGGGCGGTGCCCCGCTGGTGAGAGATTCCTGGTTGTGGGAAACCACACTAACCGACGGTAGGTCGGCGCCGGATCTCGCCATCCAGCGGGGGAAGATCACCGCCATCTCCCAAAAAACATGCACTACACTAACGGGACTGATGACCAAAGCCGTTGACGCGCCCGGAAACACGAAAAAATCAATCAATCAACAAAAAATTAAGTGCGCGTCCATGGCAATAGGCCGGGAGCCAGCAAGAAAAACGAAGTATGATAAGCTCAAAGTTAAAATTTGTTGGAAAGTTAACCAGTGTTATGAGGAACAGGAGCAAGTATGGCGGCCTCTATGTGTCGACGTTACGCTGCATTTTTTTAATGTGTTGAAAAAAACTATGCCATTGGGGAACACTAATTTGGGAACGCAGCTAATTTTTGTTGTATATTGTTCGTTATATAGACAAAATGTGAAAGTGTCTCAAACTGTACGACATATTGAATTCAAAGTGTGATTTTTAATGCATTTTTTAATGAGGGTTATGATCTCAAAGATAATTTTTTCGCCTAATGGTGAAAAATTATTTTTTATTGCCAAATATGAGCACGTCATACCCTTTCGATGTCTCTATGTAGGCGCCATAGTGATTCAAAAATGTGCAATTTGTCACTAGTCCATGTAGTACGTACGTATCATAGGTATAAATATGACGATGCATTTTTTGGAACCCCCATGAATCATTTTGATAAACGGATGCAATGTCACACTGATAAGACGTCATTAAATGATCACCATATTAAAATACTAATTTTTTCAATATTTTCATAAAATCATTGATAAGCACTGGAAATTAATTGTAAAATCCTAAAAACACTAAGAAAATTGAAGTGAATGGTTGATTTGCAGCGTTGTATGACAAGGTAGCAACAATATAATTTATTAAATGAAATACTATACGGTATTTTATGTAGTACTTGTAGGTAGATTTATAGGCTTAGATTAATCTTAATTGTTTTCTGGATTGATTATCCAAAATGTAGATGTCAAAAATGTCTCTTTAACAAATAGAGACAATGTACTTTTTGTGCCTTAATTGCCGTTATCTCTCTGTCTGTGGGACAGACAAAACGTTCTTTCAAACAAAGAATCAAATAACATGTCAATAACATAAGCAAACTGGCGCAAAATTAAACTCAATTTTTCGACATCGCTTTAATATTTTCATTAATTTAACTTTGACAGCCTTGCTATTTTGGATAATGACCCCAAAAAATATTCAAGATTAATCCCGGAGATATTAGTATAAAAACTCACAATACCATTAATGACATAATGGAATTGAATTTTTCACAAAAATTTATGACAATTTTCTGTCTAAAATGAAGACTCTTAAAAAAATTATATACTTTGTGATATGTTCCGGTTTCCTTTCTTGCGTAAATGTACACCTTTCTTCATCTGTTTAGTCCCTCTCTGGTTATTCCTGGTTTTTGCTGATTTCCTTGTAATTTTTTGCAAATTATAACGTCTAAATTTGACGTTAATCTGCTCCCTCTCAATTCATAATTGCCCCCTTCTTCTTGAAATGAGGATGTAAGTATTTAAAATGGGAAGTTTTTCTTCCTTATTTGTGTTTATTTTGGATGCACCTTTTAAATTTTATATTTTTTATTGATATTCACATATTTTGGAATGTTCTTGCCCATCTATTTATGTATAGTTTGTACTTCCTACATTTATTTTACTTACGCATGTTGTATTCCATAATTTCACCTCTGATAACTATAAAATTTTATTTTTAATACTTTCATTCAAAACAATATTATAAAAAATTATTTTCATTTACAGGCAAGTATATCATTTTTTTGTTCACACCTGATGATGCGTATAAATATTATGTGAGAAGTCGTTCGTGATCCAGCACCACACGAATTTTTTTTTTTTTTTTTTTTTTTTGAAAACATGTTCATTGACTGACCAAGAAGAAAAAAGATACCAGATTGTTAAAATATTGTCATAGAATTTCCGCAGTAACTTTCTTTTCCAAATATTATTACATATTCAAAAGTCAGAAAGATTACGACAACTTAATTATATTTCCTATACTTTAAGATTATTTTAATAATATACAGGTTTATTCCTCGCCTTAGATTCATGGCGTCGGTATGGAACATGTATAGATATTTCAGACATTAAACATGACTAAAAACATGATTGACATGTACTTTCATGTACTTTCTGTTACACATCGCATTTGTAAAATTTTTACAACTTTTGAAGTTAATTTCTCACGTTCGAGACATTCAATCGGTGTGGCACTTACAAACTCGTCTTGTAGACACTTAAAATCAATGAAAAAATATTTTTCTCAGGTGCGTATCTATCATACATGACTAAGTGACAAATTGGGCATTTTTGGATCAATCTGACGGTCAGTTAGAGACGCCGAAACCGTATGGCGTGGTCATATTCGGCAATGAAAATTTTCTTTTTTGCCATTGCACCAAAAAATTAGCTTTGAGCTCGTAATGCAATAGAGAATTTAGAAAATTACACTTTGAATTCAACATGGCGTACTGTTTGTGACGCCAAATCGGTATGGCATATAATTCCTTCACACTTAGGCTATCTAACGAACAATACACAACAAAAATTAGATGTGTACTCATTCCCCAACGGTATAAGTTTTTTCGAAACATTCAAAAAATTGTCTAAAGAAACGCCGACACCCACTTGCGTTTCCCTGTTCCTCATAACACTGGCTAATTTTTCAAAATGTTTTAGCTTTGAGCTTATCATACGTCATTTTTCTTGCTGGCTTCCGGTCTACAACGGCCGCTGAGAGTCCATTAAGAATAGTTTAGCGGACTTTTGGTTTAGATTTTACCAGTGCCCATAAATCTTTGGATAAATATGTCGTTGCCACAAAACAATTTTGGGGGAATAAATGTGAGAAACATTTATTTTTACAATTGTTTTGATACCAATATATTGAAGTTACTTTTCGGAATTTCCACTGAATGTAATGCCACTTGAAGCTGTGACATTTATCTTCGTTAGTACTACAAGAAATCAATTCTGAAATTTTGTCCCTGAGAACAATACTAGCGGCCGATTTTCAACCGGCCGAAGCCAAACTAGAGAACCGATTTTCTCTAAAGTTTGATATACTCCAATTAATCTTACTGACGCCGCGAACCCATGAATTTGAAATTGATATTTTAGTTTTGGGGGTTCATTACATGAAGCTCCTGGGACATTTTCCAAATTTTCAAAAAAATTGCTCCATCGTTTTTAATTAAATGTTAGGTAGTGTGAACAACGTTTAAGAGAATGTGCAGGACTCATGTTCGTTTTAAACCCTGATTTTTCGAAAATTGCAAAAGTTGCAATTTTTTTCGGAATCTTCCTACAACTAAAATATTAAAGATAGAGATTTTTTCGTTAATGAAATCTGTTCCTTAAAGATACAATTTGAAATAACATCATGCACAATTTTTCGAAAATGTGAGTACTTTTCGCATATTTTTATCGTGAAAATACGGAAGAGAAAGCATGTGCTGTTTAGAACATACTTGTTTTGAGGGAAAAATATCTATCTTCAACGCTGTAGTTTTGAAATGTTAACTTCTTGCAAGTCTCGAAAATAAAGAGGTCCCCGTAAATGGGACTAGCGCCAATTTTTTACCATTGTTTGATTCATACGAGGAGAAAATTTAAATAAAAACATTGTAGCCGTTTTTGATGAAATAATTATTTAAAAATTGTACATGATTTTATTTCAAAATTTGTCTTTTAGAACAGATTTCATTCAGGGAGGAAATTATGTCTTCAATCTTGTAATTATAGGAAGACGTCCAAAAATATTTGAACTTACGCATTTTCGAAAAATCAGGGATTTCACAATTAGACCTGCATCATTCTTTTATGTATGTTTTACAATATCCAAGCACAAAGTTTAATCAACAAATTTGGAGTCATTTTGAGGAAAATTTTGGAAATATTTTTGACGCTCGTTGTAAAGTACCCCCAAAAATTAAAATATCCATTTCAAACTCGCAAGTCATGTTCATTTACATTGATTAGAGGATATTAATTTTGGAAAAAATCGTATGAACGGTTTAGGTGCTAGCATTGACTATAGACGGGAAGTTTTGCCGTCAATGGATTTTTCGGTATCAAGGACCCACAAAATATAGATTCTGACTACATGCCGTGATAAAGGGGGCGAACCCATGAATGCATTGACTGATTTAAGTGTTTCTTGAACTTCGAAGAATGAAAAGGATAAATACTAATTTTCTTGGTAGTTAGGTCAGTTGTAGAAGAAAGAATTGTAGTACATTTTTTGTTAGTTGGCGACGTTTCGGCCCTTTATTGGGTCTTCATTAGGAATTTAATTTTTTTAACAAGCAAGTTAAACAGGTTTGTTGCCTTTTGAAATATATATATATATATATATATATATATATATATATATATATATATATATATATATATATACTGTGACCGTCCGTTTTCTTAGACTTCGAAAACGTGTCACATGCGACCTAAGAGAGCGAGGGAAAGGAGTATTTTTGAACGCGCGCCAACGCGGATGAATATTAGGAATGCTAACTGGAAATTAGATCAAGAGAGACCGCCACAATAGACCGAGGGCGAGACCGGTAGTCAGATGAAAGAAAAAGTTCTTTCTGAGGTTAGCAGCTGAACTGGGCAGACGTATTGAAAACGGCACGCCAGGAATTGATATTGCAGCGGACTTCAGATTTGCAACTTTTAGAAAAACTCTTCAGGAAGATAAGAAGAGGTAAATATTCTATTATAAAGTGATTTAAACGTAATCTTAGAAGAAAGATAATAAGAGACGTTATGAATTTATAATAGGAGAATTAGGGAGAGGAGTTTTGAATGGATGGCAGTAATTAATAGTTGCATTCATTTCTCTTTCCAGTTTATATATATATATATATATATATATATATATATATATATATATATATATATATATATGCTCTCTTAAAGTTTGTGCTCGTATAAAAGAGGGTGATCTCTGGATCCATTTCAACTCTGAATATCCAGTTGGTCATTAATCATAATTGGAAATTAAGTAAAATTCATATGAGAGTACGCAAGAATATAAACCTTGAACGAGACGAAGAACGCGTTTCTGGTGGGCAACTGCGTTCTCAACCCGAGGCTCCGACGCTTCAAGGCCGAAACAGCTCCGAGGGAAGGTGTAGAAGAAAGCACAGACCGACGCGGCCGAGAAGAGAATAAAGTAAGGTCGTACTAAATTAACTGTTTTTGTAGGGATAGGAGTAATTCATTTTAATCAGAAAGCTTATTCTGTATCCGTCACGTAGAAAGAAAGGGAAGGTAACATATTTGCCATGCTTAAAAGATAAATAAGTAAAAATACAGTTGTTTCCGACTTCTAATACGTGAGAACAGAATCAATCTTTTCTTTTAAAAGGATTCGAAGATCTGATATTGTAATTTAGTGATTAAGAGTCTGTGTAAGAGACAAATTACAATAGTAATCATTCTCTGGATTTCAGAGAGAGAGAGAGAGTTTCATTTTTGTGAAAGCAATGTTAAGTCAGAAGTACTAGTTTTGATTTTCAATGTGTTTTTCTTTCATTTTTGTATAAAGTAATATTTTAACGATTCTCAGAATTTCTGAAAGTGTGTGTGTGTTAAAAAATTGGGTTGTAAAGAAGAGTAAGAAATTGTGTATCGAGTTTTTAGTGTGTGTGTGGGTTTTTCTTACAGACAGTCAAGAGTATTCTGTATTTGATTTTTCTGTGTGCCATTTTATGTATCTGTCACAGCAGCAAATATTTCTAGAATATACTGAATTAAGTGAAAAGTGATTCTAACTCGAGTTGTGTGTAATTTTGCATCCAATCCAAAACGATCTTCACGACCCTGCCCCCCCCTTATTCTGTTTTTTTATTTATTGTGTCCACACTGGGACGTCTTACTGAGCTAGCTGACCATCTGGCGAATTGTGTTCGCCACCCCCCAAGACGTCTCAGGTCGGGTGCTGGCTTGTAACCGGACGTGTGGCTCGCATTACATACATTGCAAAAACGAAAAACTAATTTTTAGTAAAAGTTTCACATAATTGCCGTTACAATGCGAAATTATTTCCAATTAATTCAGCAAAATAAATAGCTATATTTATGTGATATTTATTAAATGTCACATTAACACAAGTTTAAATTATATTTCAGAAATTATGAATAATTATATTTACCCAATACTTACAAAACTATTAAGAGCGGTTTTTTGCATGTTTAAAATCGATTAAGATATTGATGTCGCTATTAGGGGACAAATGTTTGTTTCGAAAAAGGAGTAGAAGACGTTTTAATTGAGCGTTCTTAATATTCAAAATTTTTAATATCACCTTGCTCATAGATTAACACTTATTTTACACAAATGCTTCTGCAATATGCACATGATGCACAACATGGTACACCAATGTTGCTTACGACCTCCACGACACAGGAACGTTTGGTCGGGGTAAAATGGGGAAACGGGAAAATAGATGTAGAGTCGGTCGATGGCGTGGCCGGACCTCACGAGATACGACGAGCTTTCGTTACAATGGGTGGCCTAAAAACGTGGTAATGTTCACATAAAAAAGGCGAATACTTTACTGCTACCTCTCTTCCAAAAGTGTTGCCTAAAGTATTTTTATTTAATGGGAGATCCACATGTGGCATTTGACGTAAGAATATTAAAGACTAAACTGACGGAGTCCTTTTTTACTTGAAATCCGATTGCAAAATTTTCACTCATTTTCATCTTAGCTAAATATAAAAAACGTGATAATTTTATTTATGGTTTTTTTAGACTTTACATTCTACATTTGCGGATTTTCTCATAGAGTAAACTCACTTGATGTGGATGCGTTTTTTGGAAGAACTACGAGTCTCTCACTGACTCACTAAAGCAATACGTTTTATTCCGTTCATTAGTGTTTAAATATTACTATTTTATTTTCCGAAAATTTATAACAGAATCATCTGAATTTGTGAAAATGATGAATGAAAACTCGGTGATTCAAATGTAGTTCTATGTTGGAAAGTACACAAAGAATGTTTAATGTGGGACGTTTGTCAAAATACGACTATAAATCGTTACGAGCGTTACTTTAAAGCGAGTGAGAACTACATCGAAATCTACTCTTCTGGGGTAAAGTGTAAATGTTATTCAGATATTATGGTCAACTGAATTACGTATTTTCGCTTTTGGATTATTCCTCATCCAACGTGCAATTTCTAGAATTCAGTCCTTCCCTGCATCTTAGTACGAAGTTAAAATATGTTTCATTCGAAATACAGGAATGGAATTACAAACTTGGGCGAATCACGGTCTGGAAAATTAAGAACATCACGAGTAATTAATGTTCAGACAGTCTTATAATTATACACCGCCATCATCATCACCACAGACTTTTAATACTATGAATAGTTAATCCAAAAATATATTGTAGCACCTTTGTTTTTGTTACATTACGTATCCCCAGTTTTATTTCTTATCAGACAATGAATTAGTAATACCAACAATGTTCAACGCATATCGAAAATCCCTAAATGAGTTTCATTTTTACTGTATATATTTTCTTTTGGAGCTTAAATAAAAATAAGTATACTTCTTTGATAAATAACACACGCAGTTTGTTGGACATTCCTTTTCACTGAAAGATGCTCTGCACCATACACACAGAGAGGAACGTGTGTGAACGGTTTCATTGTCCACAGATGAGTATGCGTCAAGTTTTTCCACTCAGTTTTTTTCTGCAATCTCCATATCCGTCTTATTTGAAACAAAACCGCAAATGCTGCCTCTTATGGAAGCAACATGCTTTTAGAGCCGCCTTTGAACTGTAGTAAAAATGTTCCTTAAATGAACTGCAATTTTTTCCCCACATGAGACGCTCTTTATTGGCTGAAGCGTCCTCAACATATGGGTTCTATGAGAAGCTGCAGCCAAGCGGATATTGTGGTTTCCACCGAGTAAGCGAGGTTCCATGTACGATACGATCTCGGCAAGATAAATAGATTTCCCAAAAAAATCTATGCGTCACCTTACGACCCGCACGCATCGACGGGTTGCTTTTACACCACGAATAAAAATGCACGGTCCCTGTCGGGGTGTTGGTTTACTAAAGGATCTTTTACAGGCAATTTTATTATCAGTCGAAAATCTTCATTAATGTAAAAAAAGTCATCTTTTCTCCATTTTTCTGAAATACTTTATTTTTATTTTTTTAACGATATAACTCTATCAAATGTTAATTTTCATTTCATACTTTTATGAAATTATGGTTCTATGGATTGCTAATAAAACCTATTGGCTATTATATACATTTAAATTGTGTTATTGTCTTGATCATCACTTTCAAAATTAATCATCTTTTACTTTTTTCCTACCAACCTTATTTGTAGAAGGTTCAGAATGATTCATATAAGTTGACCAATGATTCATATAAGTGGAAGTCCAAAGCTTGAAATATATTCATTTCTCTCCCAACTTTTTTATTAGTCAATCTGAAGGATTTAAAGATCAAATTGTACCATTTGACGTTCAATCAAGCAAAAGTTGCAATCATAACTCAACTGTATTTTAAGATGTGAAGTTATACAATTGGACTTACAAAAAACGTCATAACGGCTTGCTAAATTTTACAAAAAAGGTTGACAGCCAATAACTAGTAATATTGAATTCATAAAAAGTCCTTAATCTTCTCTAAAGAAGCTTAGAAATAGACTTTATTGACGAAAATTCAGTGTCTATTAACCATTGGATCGTGGGTAAAAAATTAATTCATGAAATATTTGATTGTTGTAAAGCAAGTATGCCAAGGAAGTCTTACCAATTGTAATAACTAGAACATGATTTCTCGGCGAATAACCATATGCCCCACAAATCCTATTCTTAACGTCGAATAAAATATTTTTGCAGTTTTTCCCAAGACACTGGCCCACTTAGCTAATAGGCTGACATCTGGAACAGGTTCTCTCTTCGATTCTAAAGTAACACGAGTTTGTGTGTCAGTCCTAAAACTCAAGACATAAAACCAAGACGATCGTAAAACTACAGCAAAATGTAAACGAACTTTTCACACATCAGGACGCGAAATAGTCATGTCTGTTCTACGGCCAATTCGAAATGTAATAAATATGTGACTTCTTACAAATTAATGCTGTTCGTTTATTGTTTGAACATGAATAAAAGGGAATCTACTTCAACAAAGCATCAAGATGTGGAAGGTTATGTGAAACTGGGTCACAAGAACACGAACCGAGAGGGATAAGACTCACACCGTGAAAGAGAACCACTAGTTTGAGTGAAAATCACAATTGTAAAAGAGCTACATTCTTATTTAAAAGATGAGTTAAAGAAGATATTTTTAAAGGATCATCTAGATTTATTAAATTCCATTATCTGCACCAAAGAAAAAATTTTGGTCTGTGTCGACACCTAAATTGCAGAAAAAGTACCACAAAGGAAAATGGTCTCTAATCTCGTCCTTTTCTACTGAAACAATTCTAAACACAATCAACTACGAAGGAAAACCATGGTGATGCCGATTCTAGATTTCAGGTCTATTGGTATCGCAAGTAATTTAATGTTTCTAAAGGGTCTACAATTTAGTCAGAAGATTTTTCACCAGTTATTCCCCGTTACATTTCATTATCACGTATTTTATTATAATTATTATAACTACAGAAGTGTGCAGTCTTTCTTTCCAAATCACTAGCGTTTCAGTAAGTTGATGGAAGGGCAGAATTTCTTTGTAGTGATGTCAACAATCCTAGTAACTTTACTCACCTCATGATTAACCGTTAGAATATTGAAATCCGTATTTCAATTTCCTTTTCAGATATTTAGAGACATAAAAAGAGCATTAATTTACTCTGATCTTCTTTTGAGGATATTTGATATTCTGCGAAGCACTCTGCATCTCTAATACTCTGGAAGCACAATGCCTTTCTTCTGAGGATTACGATACTCGTTGTTTCGTCCATATTTTATTATGTCAATATTGCTTTCTAGGAGTAGCAACCCTTCGGAAAAACGGGGTTTTCCCTCTCATCTGTTCCTCCACAACAACCACCGTTGCCGATATCCACGCACGTTTTCTTGAACCCACGCTTGGCAAGTTGCGAGAGGAGTGGGGAGTTTGGTTATTTTGACAAAATAAATTTTATATCAAATTTGTAGTTCGTTTTTCCATGCAAAATAGTTTCTATTACACGAGAGCAAACATTTCTGGATTTTGTCTACAACTCTCGTTGCTTTCATTTATTCTTAATTCGACTAATGTTGGCAACAGAGTGGGGATAGGTATTCAGGGGCTCAAGAAACCGTCGCGTATAATTCTGCTTTATCCACGGTTGCCATCACAACCGTTGACGATTCAGGCTTCGGAATTTTCTGTCATCACACTTGCATTCACCTTCAGAGTAGTTATTGCCACTCATAGCAAGCTCACATACCTGCGGCCAATATTGGGGTCCTCCCTTTGCAATATTTTTCATGTTCATCCAATACTTTTTCAGTATTCATGCATGGAAACATACTTAACTTTAAAGTGAGAGGGTTACTTAAAAGTAGAGCTGCCAGCGGTCGTCATTGCCCCGGACATGTCCTCTTTTCGGGCCCATTTTTTTTGTTTGGGTTCTTTATTGAGTGAGTCTTCTATTGTCCTCTTTACAATTAAAATAATAATAATAATAATAATAATAATAATAATAATAATAATAAAGCCTAGTCATATTTTATTTTAAACAACGAAATTGATAGGGTATGGTTAGATTGAATTATAACCTCCAGAATGTAAAAAGGAGGAGGTGACAGCTCTGAAACGCAATCATGTGACTAGCCATCTTGTAGATGTCAATATGTGCACTCCTATTTAAACAAAGAGTTGACAGCTTTCAGCTGAGACGCGGTTAACCAATCGGGAGCTTCGTTACGACTTACATTTTTGTTACTGAAATTACCGCATAGCTAACAGTGCCCCACCTGACCATTTCTTTTATTCGGAGAATAATATGTATGTCGGTTTTCGTTATTAATATATCGGAAATTATAATGATAATGTGAAAAAACCTTCAATGCAATCGCCATGACTTAGGTAAGAATAGTTTGTCTGTTTAGCCCGTGAAAGCAATTTGGATTTAATAATCCAAATTGTTTTCACTGCCATAATCTTAAACATTATTCATGAGGATGTTTCCATAATTACTACTTGATTTCTAAATCAGATTAGAAAAATAAGTTCCAAAACAAATGTAACGATTGGAATTATTTGTTTGGAAGAGAAGAATAATGATCAAATTCTCTCGTCTACACGAGTTAGGATACTACGTATTAGCACATTTTTGTTTGTAAATATAAAAGTTTCTACGTGTCCTCTTTTTAAAAAGCTGAGATATGGCAGTCCTAATAAAACCCATGGCCATTTCAAACAACTGACTACTACAAAGTAAACAAATCACTAGGGCCACAAGAAGTACCATGATTCCTGTGTCGCATATTGAGAATAATTCCTAGAGAACGTACGTGTACGTTTCGATGAATTCGTACTAATAAAATAATGTACGCAACTCGTGTAAAAGTGTGTTCTTTCAAAATGCCGGACTCGCGTCCTATTATCGCTTCGTTCGTCAACTTTTCATTCGAATGCCAAATACGAACTAGTTACATAACAGTAGTTTATGCAACAAGTTTATAATGTTAAGCTTTATTGCATGAGTATATGTTTTGAATATGAGCGACATTAGGAGCTAAATTTCAAAATTGTACGAATGCAATAATTCGTACAAAATAATAATAATTTGTACGAATAATAATTTGTACAAATAATAAATATTATACATACGAATGAAAAATTATGAACGAGTTGTGTAGCTAGTTTTTGTATAACAGCATTATACATTTATAAGTTAATCAAACTTAATTTTGCGAAACAACTTTCAACTTTCTGGTGACGTCTCAGGTAGTGCACGTCTCGGGTATAGAACGATTTTCCTAAGGATGAGCCAAAGTGACAGCTCGCGAAAACAAGTGAACATCACATGTATTTCAGAGAAGTATCCCTTCGCCGCGCCAGCTGATCAGCCACACCCCTTCGTAAAGTGCTAATGGCTCCTGTTAAAACATCCCTATGCAGAAGTCTAAGAGTTTCGCTTAAATATATGCACGTACGCGAGTTCAGGAAATATTTAAATTTAATTACGTATGAGAAAAATTTCTTAACATGCTCTCACAATCAGTAAAAGAAAACTGCCACGAATGTAAATAGAAAGCTCTCAATCAGAGCTCGCCACATAACAGCACCAAGGCCGGAACCACATGCATCGGTACGCATCTCTCATTCAAGTCTCAGTTTTAAAATAAACATAATATTTATCACACAAAAAGTAAATTCAATGTAATGTTAATAGAAAAAAAGAATTTTTACAGAAGAGCACATAACACTGCACTTCCTAATTTTAATTATTTCTCGTGGCGCACTACATTTTTATCGGACGAGGATATCACAAAATGAAGAGTCGAAGCCATTTACCAGTTAGCCAACTGCAAACGAACAAATGCAGGAAGGGAGTCCATTGAGCTCGAGGGCACGACGACTACAGAACCTTCAGTTAGGTTGCCAGCACTGACTGTCACTTTGGCTCAACCTTAGGAAAATCGCTCTATAGTTGACATCTGTGCGAGAAATTGTAGTCGGCTGTTCCATTTACCGCTACCTCCTCCACGATTCCCTCACTGCAATTGGCTGAATGTGTGATGACGCAATCATCCGTGCCGTAAATGCTAATAATCATCTTTTGTGCAGTAATGTGCCCTTTTATGAACGACTCCCCTTTAACAAAAAAGGTCGTTTATAATCCTGATATACAAAAAATAAATATTCTTAGGATGGTTACGTTGTATTCTTCTTACTGCGTCATTTCATTCTATTTCGTTTCAAATTTATTAAATGTGATTGCTACGGATAATTCAAGCAATTTTTGTTGGTTTAACTTTCCAAGAAGACAATTCTTTAATACAACTCAATTTTTTTAGTCGTATTCATTTTACATTATAACACTAACCTAGTCTATACAACTGTTTCCTCACCAGCTACTTGAACAATTTCGGTCATGCTACATTTTGAAAAATTTTCCTTGATCCACTTCTATTGATGCCTCTTTTGAAGCCTTCTTCACTGCTATCTCCACTCCCTCTTCTCTAATTCCTGCTACGTATGTCGCCTATCGGATATCGCTGTTTCGTCCCATACCTCGCTCCCTTCCTCATCATTTAAAAAATCCTTCGATTCAACGTTCGTCATTTCCACTGACACTGTTTCCACAAATTTCCTCCCGCTATTACCGCGATCTTTTTCCTCTTCCCCTATCACAACCATACTATTAATTGCATAACGAGTACTGCATCCACCTGCATCACTCGCTCCACCACCAACGCGCAATGTCGTTCTCACACCCACAACTATCTCCAACCTTTCCTCCAACATCTAACCTCTCCACATCCATCGCAATCTCCAGTCCCTCAGAGAGGAAAGAGAATATATTTCCGCTATCAATAATTTTCTCATAAGGTTGTCCCCCAAACCACCACCTTCACATCTAAATTCGGTCCCTCCATTTCCATCACCACCCCTATTCTCTCCCAAATCCAACGTTACTTTCTTTTCCTCCACATTTTCAAGTACCTCGCAGTCTTTAACATCCACCAATAAGCTATCTCAACATTCACTATCATTCCGAAACCTTTCACCTCCTTTACCTTCACATTCAGAGTTACCTCTAACCCCTCCACAGCACTGCTGCATCTAAATCTTCCTCTCCACTTCTTAATTCAAATTCCTTCCCATTAATGTCCTCGAAATCTCAACATCCGTCCTTCATAATCATATCATCAACATCATTATGTCTAATCCTTCCACCTCCACTACATTCCCATCTTCAGCTACCTTCAAGTTCTGCTCACCCGCCGCTATCTCCAAACTCCCCTCATCCACCGGTACCTCCAAGCCCCCTCTATTCAACGCCAACTCCAAACGCCCAACTCTACCGCTGCCTTCAAACTCCCCGCACCCACCTCTACCTCCAAACTCCCATCATCCACTTCTACCACCAAACTCCCCGCACCCACCGCTATCTCCAAACTCCCCACATCCGCCGCTACTTCCACCCCACCCCTACATCCACCGCTATCGCCTACCCCACCCCACATATCCAGCGCTACCACCAAACTACCCACATCTGTCGTTACCTCCAAACCTCCTATATCCAGAGCTACTCCCAACCCCCCCCCACATCCACTACTACCTCCAAACCCCCAAATCCACCGCTACCTTCAAACTCTCCGCAACCATCTCTACCTCCAAACTCTCTTCATCCACTTCGACCTCCAAACCCCCACATCCATCGCCACCTCCAATCCCATCTCATTCACCCCTATTTCCTCCCCGACATAAACTACCATGAAACCTTGAAACTCCCCTCATCCACTTCTACCTCCAAACCCCCACATCAACCACTACCTCCAAACCCCCACATCCACCGTTACCTCTAATCCCATCACATTCACCCCTAACCCCCACATGAACTACTCTCAAACCTTGAAACTCCTCACATCCACTTCTACCTCCAAACCACCCACAGCCACCGCTTCCTCCAATCCGCCACCTTCGGCGTCTCCGGGGCCCCACGGCGGCGGAGAGACGACGCGTCATCGCGCCGCCCCGGCCCGTCCGCCCGCGCCGCCTCGCCTCGGCCCGGCCTCGCATCGGCGGGCGGGCGGCGCGTAGTATCGACAACTCCGCAAGGGCGGCCTCGCCCCGCCCCCCGCGCGCCGGCATCCCCGCCGGAGGGGAAGCGCCCTTTTCCGGCACCCTCCGCCGACCCAGACGCCGCTCCCGCCGCCGCCGCCACCGCCTCAGCAGCCGCGAGGCGAGGCGACGCGGCGCCGGCTGTGGGGTTGCCACACCTCCCGGGCCGATCCGGTGTCTCCCGCGGTACGCTGTTGCCTCCGCTCCGCCCTCGACGACTAATTTAAGGTTTGAACGTACATTGTCAGAAATTTCCGCATTACTTTAGTGTAAATTACATTAAAGTAGCTATCATCAACGCACATTAAATTTAATGTACACACGTACATTACCATGCAAGAATCAGTGCTGTATATCTGTCATATCTAGAACGAATGAATGAATGATCTTGATGGACTGGTGAATATGAAGATACGTTATGGTGATGGGAGTTGTGGGAAACAGAAGAACCTCTACATTAAATCTACAAAGATTTTAACTTGTGCATTAAATTTAATGTACTAATATATTAAGCTTTTTTAATGTACAAGGTTACAATAAGTTTCATGTATGTCATTAAATCTAAATCTACATTTGATTTAATTTCATTTCTTACAGTGATATGGACTTTCGGAAGACCTTTGAACCTCTGGGGCTCAGCAAGCTGCTCAAACTTAAAAATTTTATGAAGTTTTGAAGCTGAACTTCTGAAGGCGGCTCCACACATTCGTCATTCGGCGAGTAGCGAGCAACCGCTCGCCGAATCCCAAGTAGTGTGGTTGAGTTGCTTGCTATTTGCCGAGTGACGAACGTTCAGTATTCGCCCTACCCACTGCGTGTCGGTCTTTTGGCCGCATCAAAGGAAGCGAATATTCGAACATCCGAACACGTCAGAGAGAAAGAAGCGAGCATCCGAGCACATCAGCTGTTCCGAATTGGGCGAGCAGTGGGTCACTGCTCGGCAAATGCCGAATGCGTGGAGTCTCCTTGAGATCAACACCGTTGTATGTAAGAAATGATCAGAATGTGTGGAGTCTCCTTGAGATCAACACCGTTGTATGTAAGAATGATTTTCCATCAAGATTTAAAAATACCAACAGCAATGACAACTATGAATATGGGAAGCTTCAAATATTATCAAAGACTAGAAAAGCACCCATTAATCAGGCAAATGAACATTGTAAATCTTGATACAAAAAGACAAAATCGGGGTAAGCCACTGGATTTCAATCCATAGATTTTACTTACTATTTCTCATTTCGGCCATCATTGGTTGACTTCTTCAAATATTTCGGTGTGCAATAGATGATTTGTCGAGTGTTACGTATGTGAGCAAGTTACAAATAAACTTAAAATTGAAAAATATATATGGTGTCACCTGCATTTTCAGAGAAATTGCTCCAAAGGGGTCTCATTTTGGAATTTAAAAAAAGTTTGAAATGTAAAGCTTGCGTTGTGTTTCATGGCATGTATTCTCGGGAAATTCTTGAAAGGATCAAGAACACCATGCCATTTTTATGTATTAGAAATATTTACAATTGCATTGCTTTTGTATAATGGTTCCGAAACTTTTTAACTGACTTCTTAACGACGGAGCCTCTTACATCCCAGCGCAAGTAAAAAAAAAGGAAGGTTTTCAAAACCGTCATGTCTGGGGAAACTTTTTAATTACATCACTTGAATTAAACTCAGATAAAAGAATTGTAATTGTCAGATACGATTTCGGCTTTTGTCAATATTAAAACCAAAACAATGCTTTTGTAAAAACTGAGGCATTATTATGTTCTTTCATATAGCCTGGCCCTCTTAATTACAATTCTCGGAAATGCAAGCGTTCAATGCAGGAGAAGTAGGAATTAATTCCAGTTGCTCATGTTATATTGAAAGTGATTCTAAGAAGGGAGCTGAAACGATTAAATAAACGATTTTGACTGTATATTGAGCGCTGTACTGATGAATATTCTTCCTCAAAACAAAATATACAAATCTAAGGTTTTGAGCAAATTCACAACTGATCAAAGATTTCCCAAAATGCATGATACAAGTTTTAAATACAATATACCTGCCAAATACTCCAAAACACGCGGAAATGCAATAAAAACCACTGCATTATGAGCCGCTCTAAAAAGTAATTTTAAAGTATTAATTACCTTCTATGTGTACTGTGTATTTGTAAAAGGCTAAAAATTCCTCTAACAAGAATTGCACTTCAGCTTCTAGGTCAATGAACCCAATCTCGATCATGTGTTTCGCTCAGTTTCCCCCGATGCATAGAGCAAATATGGAGATGGCCCCTTGCTTTGCTCCTAATTATTTCGTAACCATCAGTACCATCAAATAACGTTCAAGTTCTCGCGGTAGCGAGTCACTTTCTTCACGTTGGGCACGATAACACAAGAACCACAATTTGTAGCTCACTTGCCGACCAAGAGGTTTTATTATATGGGAGCGCATATTTATTGTATATCCTCCAATAATTGTTAGTTATGTACGGCAAGAAAATTTAAAGTACACTTGTACAAACAAATTAAAAAAACACTTCTGTATTATAAAAATATTTATTACAAAATTTCGCCAAAACCCATCGTTGCTACCATTATTCATAATTGTACTTAGATTAAATTTAAGAGTGTGGGTAGGGGGGATACGTAGATCAAGAAAACGTGTTCAGATAGAATTTCTTCCGGATACTTAAATCAGTTTTTAATATTTTTAATAAATAAATTACTAAATAATCATACATGCCTGAACGTGTATCTGTTAACCACACCACCTTATCGAGAGTGTGAGCAGAATCTCAAAATTATCTCAAATTAAAATAAAATAAATTAAAAGGTTCTAAAGTTTTATTAATTTTTCGATTTTTTCATTTTTCGTGTAGTATGTCACTGTTAATAATGTCAATAAACATGCTAACACAGCAATCACGTCAGAGCCGAAGAATTAAAGTATAGTTTACCTATTATTGTAACTTCAAAATGAATAGAAAATAGGATAGGAGTTTTGAAAGCTAATGAACCTACCTCCTTTTACCTACTATTTGGCAATTTCTTGTGTTATAAAAGTGACAAATAAAAGGGATGAAATGTTGCTGAGAACGTAAAATATAATTATCTAAATATTTCTGTTACATAAATATATAATATAGTTTTATAAACGATACATCACATTTAATCGTTAAAATGTGTAGGAACGATAGTTAATACAATAAATCATATTCAGTAGTAATCTCGATTATCATACGATTTGACTGTCTTTGTGGTATGATTATATCTTTGATGCCGGTGAATAAACAGATAAGTCATAAACACTTAATTTTACAGGCGAGCAAAACACAACGTTTAAATAAATTAAATCAGAGATTAATAATATTCAAACGAAGGCGATATTCAAACAAAATTATTTTTATGTAGGTTTTGTTTGAATATCATTAATCTCTAATTTAGAGCATTAGTTTAAAGTTGTTTTTTGCTCTCCTCTAAAATTAAGTTTTCTGACTTATCAGCTTATTCACCGGGGTCAAAGATATTGTGTCCTTGGGTCCATTCCTGTTCTGTCAACAGGTAGTTGTCAGTACAAATATGGCATAAGACGTGCTTATGTATCTTTTTAGAAAGGTAAACTCGAAGTGATTAATATCAATCGTAGGATAGGTACATATGTTCTTCATCGCACTTCTCCTGTAACAAGCCTTGCTCTACCCTTCGATTTTTCTGTAGTGGCCGATCACATTAGCTCATTGTTACGCCTCCTGCCTTATAAAATTATGATTTTTAAACAGTGGTAAGCAGATTTTTGAGGCCACGAGCCCCGTTTGAGAAGGATGTTCGCGAATTCATTATAAAGGTTCATTTTATAAGGCAGGAGGTGTAACAGTGAGCGAATGTGATCGGCCACTACCAGAAAAATCGACATATTGTGCAGAAGCGAGGAAACAGCATTCTGATCTCAGTACATTCTCGTTGAAGGGATCACGACATCACCATCTATCATGAACTGAGTGATAAAGAAAAATACTCAGACGAATGAGATCTTGAGAAGCAATTCATCTGTTCATTTTCTCGCAATAAGCTGGATAAACGTCTCTGACGCCTGAAGCCATGTGCGCGGGCATCAACCTGCCAGCTCCTCAGCGACCGATCGATTCGCCCGGCAGGAAGCGGCGTAAGACGACCCTTCGGTCGAAAAGTGGACGCGCGAGCACGGAGGGTGTGGAGCGCGGGGCGAGGGGGGGGACGGAGGAGGAGAGGACAACGCACGTGTCGCAGTCTCGTGGCCTTCAGACTGGCCCCTCCCCTCCCCCTTCCCCACCACCAGCGGCGCGCCACCGGCGGCGGCCCGCTCCCGCATGGAACGGGGGCCGGTGGTGGCGGTGGCGGCGGCGGTGGCGGTAGTCGTGGTAGTGGTGGTGGTGGTGGTAGAGGGGTTTCGGGACTGTGGCAGGGGCGGTGATAGTGGTGGAGATTGGCAGCAGAGATGGTGGAGTCGGTGGAAGGGGGGAGGGGCGGGGATGGGGCGGGGGCGGGGGCGGGGGCGGGAGCGGGGACGGGGACGGGGACGGGGTTGGGGATGGCGGTGACGTGCCACCGTCATGGCGATGGCGGCGGAGGCGGCGGTGACGGCGGTAGCGGCGGGGGCGGCGGCGGCGGAGGCGGCGGTGGTGGTGGCGGTAGAAGTGATATTGGCGGCGGTGGCGGCAGCAGAGGTGGTGGCGTCTTCAGCGGCGGTGGGGGCGGACGCGGGGGCGTAGGGAGCGTTGGCGGCGGCTGGACCAGGTATACACACACTCACACACGCACCCCTGTGCGTTGCGGTCGTCGCGCTGCGCCTACTTGTGCGCGCAGACTGCCGCCGCCGCCGCCGCCGCCGCCGCTGCCGCCTCCGTACAGTGGGCCACCGCGCACGTACACGTTGGCAGCTAAACCCAAACGCGGGTGTACAAATATGAGGCGCACCAAACAGTAAGTTTCCCTAGGTCATCAAAAATAATAAAACACAATTTCATGGAAAAACTTTGAAGTAGCAGATGGACAATTTGTCCACGTAATCAGTCAACAAAATAGTCCAACATACAATATCGTATAAGTTAAAATACGGCACATTATATCCCTAAAATTTAAAATGCAATATTATTATTGAAATTAATTAAAATAACTTTAGGCGAAAAAATTGTAAGTTGTGAAAACATATCTAAAATAGTGTCCCCATTTTTTACAAGATTCAAAATATAAAAATAACATTTCTGGTATGAAATTATGAGAATCTAAAAGCCTTCAAATAGTTAATTCGTTTCGTTATTAACTCGAGGACGAATAATAAATTATTTCGAATTAGAAGTTGAATTTTCAAGCTCTCTTGATACTTAAATACCCCTGATATGTTTCGAATCATTTACATAAATAATCATTCTATTAACAGAAATCAATTTTTTTTGCAAAATTGCCTGTTATTTATGTATCACAATTCGTATAAAGATAAAACGTACCCAGACAAAATAATTGAAAATTGATTACTAATTATTGGAAAAGACATATTCTCTGAAATTAAATTAGGTAATTTAGTATACAATAGGCATTCACTTAAAATGCAAATATAAACATTTAAGTAAATATTTTTCACCCTATTATATTACGTATTAAATTAATAGAAAATAAAATATTCTAAAATTAAATTTTAGCTAGCAGAGAAAAATGATTTATGAATCAGAGATTCGTAATCTTTCAATGAAAATAACGATTCCAGTTTTCGAATTTCGAATTTGTATCAAATTTTGCTGCATTTGAGATTTCGGAGACACCAACTCTACTATATATCTGAAACGGGGAACCTCTTAATTCTACTGAATTATTTAATTCTTGCAAATGTTTAAAAATAAAATCTGCCCAGACGAAATAATTTTCAAGGTTTTAATTATTATTAGGAAAGACAAGTTATCTGAAATTAAAAGAAATAATTTGCTATACTGTAGGCCTTAATTTGAAATGTAAATACTAGCTACAAGTAAACATTTTTAATCATATCGCGTTACGTACTTCCTTAAAGTAATAGGAAAGTAAATTTGCTAAAAACACTATATTTCAGCTAGCTATTCATAATAGTCCAGTGAAATTAATAAAAATTTCGAATTTTCCAGCTTCGAATCAAATGTCGCTGGTTTCGAGATTTCGCGGAAGCCAACCCTACAACAAACCTCATGTAAGGAACCTTACGATCCTGGACTGTCGTCCATCTAGAAGGAAATATGGGACCACTGTGCGAGAGTGGCCGCCCCCATCGGCACCCGCTTTCGCCGCCGTCTCCCGTGAACGGGTTCCTGCCAGACGACCCTCCCCTTTGTCTCCCATGTTCCCGCCAGACGCCCCGCTGGATAGGATGTCGCCCTTCTTTATGCACAACCCGGATTCATCCAGACGGTGCTGGTGGTGGCGGCGGCGGCGGCGGCGTCTGGGCCGGCAAGGACGATGGCGGCCCAGACAAGGGCGGCGCGGCGTGCGTGATGGCTGTGAAGGTGGATATTTACGCAGTGCCGGCGCTAGGCATGGGCAGACCGGGCGATCGCCCCGCAAGTAAAAAAGGGCACTTTGATGGGACTGACTAGAAAAAAATAGTAAAAAATTGAAAAAGAAATTAGAAGTCGATAAAATCGTTAACGTTATTTTTTAAGTCGCGGAACAGTAGTCATATATTTCATAAAATTTTCATTTTTTCCCCTTAAATATTTAATTGCAGTCATTACTCATAAGGTAGGACTGTATGAAATGAATCAAACGATGCCACCATTAAAATAGGTTCTACTGAAATTCGTATTACCATTTTATGTGTTTAACAAGTGATTTTATTAAACACCAACTAAACACAATATTTTTAGCGTTTTAAGATCACCATGGAAATTGTATTATTTGATCATTAAATACTTTTACTTAAAACTACTATTTAAAATATATTTCCGAAAGCTTTTTCTAGCTTAAACGTAAATATTGTTATTTGTTGAAATGAAATAACTCATATAGTTTTTTGATGCAACTTTCAAGTTTTTAGTTTCTTCACGGGGCGGGGGCTATATTTCTTCATTGCCCCGGGCCCGAAATTGTCTAGCTCCGGCAGTGTATTTGTTGGGAACTGGCGTATCATACATCTCAATAAGACCAAGGCACATCACGTACATTTTACCAATCGTAAAAGTGAGGTCCTCCCAATAAGTATCAATGCAAAGTCGTTTCAGAAGCAAATGTAGCGAACTATTTGGGTACGAATTTGGATTCAAAGCTGCACTTGAAGGAGCACGTCAAAATAAAGAAGGTGGAACTCAATTTGAAAATCAATAAAATGTAGTAGGTAATTGGAAGAGAATCTCAGTTGTCCGTTTATAATAAACTACTAATATACCAACAAAAGCTAATAAAACCAATATGGACGTATGGGATACAGCTTTGGAGTTTTGTCAGGGAACGTTATGTGCACAAAATACAGAAAATTCAAAATAAGGAACTGCGCAAAGTGCTCGATTCACCTATTTGTTTACAATTGAACCGACTGCATTGTGACCTAAGCATAAAGACAGTAGAATAAGTAGTTAAAGAGTACGCAGTACAACAAAAGCGACTAAGTACAAAAATATTGAGGTATCAAAACTTCTTGATTCTATTGGAAAAATAAGAGGATTAAAAAGGAAGAAACCTACTGACATTCTGTAATGTGATTTATTTCCTGAAATGAACGTTATTGATCTCTGGCGTTGGCCAAGAGTATCACGAAAACTGTTAGTATTTCTATTGTTATATCTAACACTTCTTACATTGGTTGCAGTTGTATTAATAAATAATTTAAAAAATGGGCGTGTATAGCCTTGAAGAATGTTAGTTGCACAAATTTTAGCAAAAGAATTCGGGGAATTGGCAGAGGCCGACGATCAATAACAGAGAAGCGAAATGATTTGTAATATTACAAGATATCGCAGAACAATGGGTAAAACTAGTGACATATTCATCTACTTGTACATATGTTTATCGCTTAATGTTTTGCAGATCATTAGGTAATAACTATGCCTTATGGCCAAATAATGATAAGTATAGAAGAGCTTCACTATTCATTGAAGTCTTTGGAAAGACATATGCAGTACTATTTGCGGACGGTTGATTTGAAAGCATTAACGAAAAGAACAAGGATCTAGAGCTGTTAAACAAGTAACATTTTAATTGATCACTTTTGTTCATAAAAGCAAGATCAAATATTTTGCACTCTATACCTCATTGGATTTTTGATTCTCATTTTACTGAAAGTGGGACGACTTGAGGTAATAACTAGCTGAACCCTTGCGATTACATGGCGACTGTACAAAAGTTGACCGTGAAAGACTAAAGAAATGTTACAACAGGAAAGTATTACATATATTCGATACAGATACCATTGCCCTTTAGTCTGGCCACTTAATTTTACACTCCCATACTAACCAGCTGTAAATAGGCGGCAATTATCGACCTTTCAGACAATATATTCCCCAAATGGCTGTTTGTAACCGCTAACCAGCTGTACAACTTGCCATTTTCAATCCCCCAATTCTGAATTACTTAAATGTAACTTCGTTAAACATTCCATGGATGTTTTTACAAATATTTAAATACACTTTTCGAATTCAAAATAAATTTTACAATTTAGTTTTGATACTCATTTATATTGTAATATTAATAATAAAATAAGCATGTTCACGCAGCAATCAACAAATCTCATGCCGAAATATCAGAACTATACCAGTTCATCAATCAACACTCAACGCTTAATAACAAATGCCATATTCTACTATATAAATATACCTACCCACACTAACTTATGATTATGCCCAGTATGGGGAACGTAGCTCCTACCACCATACAAAGAATTCAAATAGTCTGAAATAAAGTCCTTAGTAAGTCAATTAAAGCTCCATGGTTTATACCGAACCATCATAATCACACAGATCTCCAAATCGGTACCGTGCTAGACCATATAAAAAGTAGCAAATAATTTTTATTCTTCCCTCTCCTCATCTCACTCCGCTCTGAAATTCCATCTAGGCCGAACAAC
This sequence comes from Teleogryllus occipitalis, assembly GCA_011170035.1. Taxonomy (NCBI): domain Eukaryota; kingdom Metazoa; phylum Arthropoda; class Insecta; order Orthoptera; family Gryllidae; genus Teleogryllus; species Teleogryllus occipitalis. The sequence continues at coordinate 47,138 of BLKR01009282.1, forward strand.
AAACATCCCAATTCGAATCAAATCCAAATTTCCAAAAGATATGTTTAAACCTCCCTAAGCTAATAATGTAGAATCTTTCTCTTTTCCCTTCTTATTGTTCGACAGGGCAATTCTAATAGTTCATCCCCCAAAATAAAGATTAAAATTCAATAGCATCTAAAAGAAAACTAATTATTTAAATGAGTCAGAGTTTTTAATCTCAATTTGTCAAGGAATGCCAAAATCCAAAAAAAGTCATCATGTAAAACTGAAATCCCTCGAAAGACCACAAGTCGAACGAGAAGACATAATTTTAAAAACATAATAAAATAAAGATTACTACGTAACTTAACAGTTCAACATTTTAACACAATTTTCAATTCGTAGCATAAGATAATTTTGTTTAATTTACTTTATACACATCATATTAACACAAAACTAGCAATAAAAAATGTTAATTTTTCATCACCCCCGCCTCCTATAGGTTGGTTTATGTCATAGTTGTGGGACCTCCTTCCTCCCTAAAATGACTTACAGCCCTTGAAGCCAACGTCTGCCTTGCAAAACGTGGTTAGCAACACACTCACGCAGCAAGCACCAAATGCTCTTATCCCCTTCGAGACGGCTTACCCCGAGGACGTTTCAGCCGTAGAAAACGTTCTCTATTACCATAAGCATAACTACCAGTGATCTGCATATAGAAACGACTAGGTTGGCGGACAATGATCGGTGACTATAATAGCCCTATCTCTCCAAGTACGTGTTCCCCGCTGCAATTGTAAAACATTCCCGGAAGTGATGTACGAGAATCGCTCTCGACGACAACGCTCTCTCTGTTGAGTAAGAGGCGTTATAAATGTCACAACAACATTGCGAGAGAGTAAGTTTTATTTCCTCGTGGTTTTATTTCTCCCGGAGATCAGATCGTGTCAGTGCGAAATCAACGTGCACGCTAGGAAGGTAACGGACCTGTGCGACACATTTGTTTCCTTATTGGAAAGTCATTTCTAATTAACATTAAATAAAACATGTAATGAAACTTGTGGGCACAATAGCACACACTTTCTCGGACTATTTGAAACTTTTGAAATTTTTCGAAAATTCAGAGACTTCACAGAAAATCGAACCTGCGCCCTTTTTATAAGAACACTGCCCACCATTCAAGAAAAACAATTGGAGCCGTTTTTGAGAAATATCTTACCTTTAAAATAGCTTTTATTTGCAAGCAAAATTCCTAAACTACTCATATTTTGAAATAATTGTTCATGATGTCATTTAATGATATATTTCAGAAGAACAGATTTTATTACTATAGAAATATTTGTGTTCAATAAGGTAGTTTAGGAAGACGCCGTAAAAATTTAAAAATTTTGAATTTTCGAATACTTATTTATTTTCTGTTATACTGCTAAAAATCTACATGTGACGTACAATTAAAAGGAGAGAATTAAAAAAACATGAATTGTTTTCTTAATTTCTTGGAACTCTACCGTAAACCATATTCAAGTTGAATTATGAATATAGGTCGAAAAGAGAACTTTTAGCAATTACTATGAATTGTTGCAAGAAAACATTTGCTCCCATGCAATAAAAAGTATTTGCAAAGGCAAATCAGCTACAGATTTTGCCTTTGATATTATCCCTCACCTACATGAAGGAATCGACTTGCCGCGAAAACATGGAGAATGTTAATTGGACTAACTATATTCCCCACTAAACGCGGCATCCACTACATTATATATCATTGTTAAAATCAATATTCCTTTCCTTTTTAATGCTCGGTATAGTCTCTAATTGTAATTTAGAAAGAGTTATGCAGCAGAAAAAAATTTACTTGGCACTTAAATTGTGTACTGATTACTATATGTGTTCTTGGTACTATATGTGAATTTTTTCAAGTGAGTTGTTGATATTGACACCTGATGAAGACGGGTACAACTCAATTGACATAATTATAGACATCTATATTCTTTTAAAGTAGGTTCCTCCCTGTTCCGTTTCGAATCGTCGAGGGCATATGTTTTTTACGTAGGGAAGAGAATAGAGCCTAAATGCGAACTGTGAGGGACTCTATGTGCAATTGGCAATGAATTGGAAAGGGGAATAAATAATGTCACTTCATTCCAGGACGGTATTTCTACTCTCTGAGATCGTTGTTTAAGTTGGGAACATAACCCGTATTACAGGAAATTATTTAAAACATATAAAAGCGGGAATTATCAATTTTGTCAGTATCATGGAGCAACAATATGAATTATTTCTTACGAAAGATTGCACGTTTTCTGCAGGAAGATCATATGCTCTATGCTACGCAAGTAGTGTACGAGAACGACAAAGCAATAAAAAAAGACACGAACGTCGTTAACGAAAGTTTTGGAAAGTCCGAAATGGTATCAATATACAGTTCATTTGGATAAATTTTAAAACGTTTATCGGAGGTAAATGAGAACTGTTTCGAATGAGCCTTTTAGTTACCGCAAAACAGCTATTCATTATTTCTCGTAAAACGAGTCTGTGGTTGTGATAAATGTTGCATTACTTATTTTTCATTAACAACGAGAAACGATCAATGTTGCTGCAAACAATCACATCTACCAATACTTTATGTACTCATTCAACTTAATATGTCATAATGTTTCGAATTAAAGAAATAATTATGGTAGTATAGATAACTCATGGCATAGTAATTTACGAAAAGAAAATTTACAATATTCATAATGTAATATCCTGTATGCATCCGAACTTGTTTCCGATTGCATTTCACACGATGAGATATATTTTTGTAGAGATTCCAGTCATTCATGTGTGAATATTTGAATGGATGTACAATAGGAAACGTATTTTAGGTTCAGGATGATTATCGCAATACTGTTGTGTCAAATTTTACAATGAAAAACGAAGAGTTATGAATATTCGAATGAATTTACATTGTTATTTCTACTATATTTCCACAGTTATACAAGTATATTTCAAAGTTATGAAAATATACCCTCTATAAATACTTTTACTTTACACGTGAAATCGGGGAATATTTAATTTGAATGAAAAAACATTAGAAATTAGCACTGAAAAAGTTTGTGTTATTGTTATCGGTAAAGAATGTAAATTGTAGTAAAATGGTAATTCTAAGTAAATGTGCTGAAAATGAAGAACAGACAACTGGTAAATAGACAAAGAGGACTTTCTTACTGTTTTTAATATTTCATAAATGTGTGTGAACACTTCCCGCACTGCCTCTGCGAACTGGTCTCACATTTCCAAGGCTTTGTAGGAAACCGTTAACTCTGCCGGAACCATTCGCCGCTCGGAGCTAAGGCCTCGTGATCCCGCAGGTCAAGGCTTCGACGCCGGAGTTCAATTCGCTGCGAATTAAGATGTCGCGTCTGATTACCCCAGACAGCGATGTCTACGCGTGGAGTCAGATGGGAATCTTCAGCCACTGAACTTTATATACTACTTCTACCGGGTAAGTTGTACAATATCCAGAGAAGTCGTAGGCTTCCGCGGCCAGAATCATGAAGATCTTGGCTGTCAGGGTGACGCCGCGTTGACCAGCCCTGAAGAAGATCGCGAAAAAGATGATCGAAACGTCGGCAATTCTGCCCTCAACGCGGCGTCACCCGGACACCCAAGATCTTCATAATATTCAGAGAATTTCACAGGGCATTAGTGGAAGCTGTTGGGAATAATGGAGGCCTCGTTAGGTGAGGCTTACTGGCCTCTGAACTCCCACTGCGCGGGTTCGACCCCCCCAGTGCACGGATTTTCGAAGGGCGGAAAATCCACAGTAGCCATGTCACACTTGTGGAATATAAAAGAACCCTGGCGGTATGCCCGGTAAAATTAAATCCCTTCGACAACATTCGTCCTAACGAGATATCGCTTTACCCCACAGTTCCGATGTAATAACTGAGACCGACATCTGGCGGAGAAAATGAGAGTCATATCTCAGGCGTATTAGGGGACCGCCCGCGAGGTGCGCCTGCTCGATAAGGTCCCCAGACCCGTGTCGGAGATAGCCTTCTGAAAAAGCCTGCGTCGAAAACTCAGGGAAGGCAATGGGAAACCACCCTCAGTATTTCCTCCCAAGAAAACCAGTCATGGGCACCTAAGTTTCGTATATGGAAGATAGGACCAAAGAAGAAGTAGGGAATAATGCCCTTCCATACCGGACAGTCGCGAGATATTTTATTCATTTTACGTCAAAAACAGTTAAAAACTGTGTGTCACGCTGTGGGGAGAAGTGGATTCTGTGAACGTTTTCAAAATTCTGTAATCCCTACCTTAAGCCACATACTACTTGAATTTTGAATACAGAAAAAAATGCGCGTTTTTTGCAAAGATTGGTAACAAAATATTCGCTCCGATGTAATAAAATCTATTTTCAAGGGAAATCAATACATTTGGACTCTTATTCCTCATCATGTCCTTCGTCAAGGAATAATACTTCGTGGCGCGACAACATGGAGAACGATAATTTGAAAAACCATATTTCCCACTGAACTCTAGAAGACGTGCACAGATAATGAAGTTACATTTATGTCCAGAAGCAAAACAATGGGCCATCATTTGCTTAAAGGATCAGGGGAACTGGACGAAAAACCTGATCGAGATAGGGGTCATTTACCAATAAGCTCCGGTACAATACTTGTTACAAGTTGTTTATAATTATACAGTCCAAATGGTAAATAATACATTAAATATTATTGTTAAAATTTGTGTTTCTTTCCTTTTGATGGTCGACGTACTCTCTAATTGTATAGAAACAGTTATGCAGCAGAAACGATTTCACTTGGGATTTAAACTTTTGTATTGAATTAAATCGTTTAATGTCATCTGCCAAAGTGTAAAATAATGTACATGTATTGTATGTGAATTTCTTGTAACGAGCTGTTGATAACCTGAAGAATATGATTTCTACATCGAGTGTTGTATCATTCTACATAGGCGTTTTCTGAAAATATATTACCACCCGTAAGCAAATCATTTTTTAGAAAAACCACTGATTCGAGAGAGCCAAGAGAGTTTCAGCGAGGACGCTGAGCAACCTCGTGAGCAGCAACGCACGAGTCAACCTGTGAGTTTGCGACCTGTGAGTGGAAGAGCATTATTCTCAACAGCTTCCACCAATTACCTGTGACATCCTAAGACATTTCTTCCATGGAGAACGGCTGTTTTGGTGCAGGAGCGTTACTCGATAGGGTCACAATTATCTCGCACGGTGGTAGTCAGATAACTGATTTCGCATTGCTCTCTGTGCTAATAGAGACACTGAAAGAATCATCTGTTATTGTGAACACACACTATTCCTTGTCCAACGAGAGAACGTAGTGAAATTCAAGTAACTATATGTTATATACAATAGAACACACACAAGAATAATCATACGTGGAGAGAAAACACATAAGTGCTTATTTATTTTAAATTATATGAATTGATACGTGAAATGTATATGTAGTATTTCGCATAGTGAGATATTAGTTTTGCGGTTACATCCAAGAAGAGACGTCTTTTAAGTAAGTTAGACTAAATTTCATGTTCAATTAATATAATTTTGCGTAAATGTTAGCCATCTGTGTGTTAACAAAAAAACTCAGCGTTTCATATTCAACACAGGGGACAGCCCGCGATTTTCGTAGTCATATTGGCAATAAAATTACATTTCCAATAACATTAAAAATAATTTAATATAATTCATTCATAACAAATATGTTGAGTAAATTATTCTTTTGCGTGCCTTGTTGTTTCCTTTCTGGCAATCGTCAGTTTGTTCCGCGCATGCTGTAGATTTCTATGGATAGAAGGTTGTGCAACGTGTAGGTGAACTCTAGTTGGCTACAGCGAGCGCGGCGGTGATAGCGGAGCGTTGACAACTAGTAAGGTCCATTCACAATGCAAACACAAACATAAGCATAACACACAGACGTAAACATTAACATAAGTGATGGACTGAAGTATTCACAATATCGAACATAAACGTAAGCAAAATAAGAGTTTCTATTGGCTGTGAGACATTCTAGTTTACTATTTGTTGGATGTGAGAATCGATTTCGAGATATCGACTGTGACCATGATGGGGAGGGGACTCTTGCCATGGATTGCGTTGGTTGGTCTATCGACTTATTTCGATACTCGATATTGAGTTAACGTACTGTGATTGGTTCATTTATTATTTTTGACATAAGCATAAGCACAGAAGCTTGCAAGCTATTAAGTTAACGCCTTACGTGTAATGCTTATGCGAACGCATTGTGGACGAGTCCGCTTATAGACGTAGTCCTAACTTTGCCATGCTTATGTTTATGCTTGCATTGTGAATGGGCCTTTAGATGACAGCACATGCCTCGGACCACGCGCTTCGGCGGAGGGATACATTCCGATTTGTTTACATCTATTTAATTCTTTCATTGGACAAGGAATAAAACTGCATTTATTTCATGCGACAAAGAAAATAATATTTCTTTCAGAAAAAGAAATTGCCATGACTTCGGCGCATTTTCAATGCGCACGGAAATTGAAGGAGAACCTCGCAGCTTCCAGCTACGTGAAAGGTGTCTGTCTACAGTTTCGTTAGAAACCGAGAGCTCGGGAATAGTAGAAAATCAATGAAACAGTTTTGACTGATAAATGCAAATATTACTGAATTATCATACTCAGTACGTCACACAACACAGTTGACGTCAAGCATTGAGCAAATGCATCATCCATCATCCATCAATCCATTGAGCAAATGCTGAGATGGCCCCTTGTTTTGCTTTTGGACATAAATGTAACTTCATTTTCGGTGCACGTCTTCTAGAATTCAGTGGGAAATACAATTATTCAAATTATCGTTTCCATGTTGTCGCGGCAGGAAGTAATAAGAGCCAAAATTTATTGCTTATTTATCCTTGAAAATAGATTTTATTACATGGGAGTTTTTTTTGTTTGTTTTTTTCTCCCTTTCAAAATTCAAAATTTATTGCTTATTTATCCTTGAAAATAGATTTTATTACATGGGAGTTTTTTGTTTTTTTTCTCCCTTTCAAAATTCAAAATTTAAGTAGTATATGACTTAGTGTAGGGATCACAGAATTTTGAAAATGTGCACACAATTTACTTTTCCCCATAGCACGTCATACGCAGTTTTTTAACTGTTTTTTGACGTAAAATAAATAAATAAAAAGCAACAGCAAGGTTCCAAAAAAGAGGTCGACGAGTCATTAAATACGCTACGGACGTGTTGCGTTATGGAACAGTAGCTTTTCTAATGTTCTTGAAATTTAAAGACCTGTTCTTCTGGATATCCGTAAATACGATACCACATTATTGCAGTATTCATATTTAATTTATTGCAATGTTAAACGAGAGTATTTTATTTGTTGTTCTTGAGCGATATGGGTGCTATGTTTTTCCCAGTTTGTTACGGCAATCCTCCGGCATTCGCTCTGGTATACATCGGACAAACCACGAACAAATGCTGATCAAAAATTTCTAACCGATGCCGGTAGTATTCTCCTACAGGCAGCGGCTGAGTTAGACCTAGCTATTCACTAGATACTAACGAAAAACAGTTCGGATGAACAACTCAATTTGTTATTGATGAAATCGAGGCTTCGTTTAAATCAACTCGGCTTGCAAACGTTTGGTTTTGACTGTTCTTTGCCGGGAAATCTCTGTCTTTAGTTATCCCGAAATCGGCCGAACCGACAACGGCGGTGATAGATATCACAGGAATATAAGATTACATACTCACAATAGCTGTCATTACAATTTCTGAACGAAGGTTACTCAGGACTTCTATGGATAATATTTTTGATGCATCTCGTAAATATCATTTGAAGCAAGTATCATTAAAATGATACTAAAATCGATGAAATCAGCAACAAAATGCATTACAAATGACGGAAAAAGGTTAAAATAACTTATTAGTCGAAATCGACAAAATAATGCAAAAAACGTGACGTATAAAAATGGGTTATTTCCTTTCGTCATAACATCAAATTAATTTCTATACTAAACGGCATTGTTCTAAAGGGGAAAGAAAAAATACATTTCATAAAAATTCGCCCCCTATATATCACAGTGCCTCAAGCTGTGAAAAACCTACGCTCCATATTCTTGGCCGTATACAGTGCCAGATTACCGAACAGGCGGAGTACGCAGCAGCCTGGGGCGCGCAATTTTTGAAGGCGAACGAATTTCAGCCGATTGAAAATTTCGAATGTTCCGACATTTTCGAATTTAAAAATTTAAAATTCGAAATTTTCGAATCAGGCGAACTTTTGAATGTTTTTTATAGAAATATTTCTTTTCATATTTGTAACAAAAGGAAGTGTTAATTATATATATATATATATATATATATATATATATATATATATATATATATATATATATATCAATTGTCTTATACAGATGAAATGAATACAAAAATATCATATATTTATTAAATCAATACCGTGGTGAGAATTATATACACGTATATGTATAATCAATTGTTTATACGTACACAATATTTGCGTCGGTAAAAATATAGTACAATATTTTTTTATTCAAAATATTATAATTAGTTTCAATGTTCAAAAAAGCAAATTAGAAGGGCGCTAAAACATTTGACAGCCTAGGGCGCACATGAGTCAAAGTCAGCCACTGGCCGTATACGTCGCGAGTGCATCGACATCCGGCGCCCACGCGTCGGCCGAGTGGCGAGTGGCGAGTGGCGGTGGCGGGGACCGGCCTCGAACCCGCGGCCCGCGCTGGCCTTGCCGCTCGCCGCGGCGCGCGGGAGGAGCAGAGCGGAGCGGAGCGGAGAAGGCGGCAGGGAAGGCATTTCCGGGTCGGCGCCGCCACCGGCGCGCCGCCGTCGCCGCCGCCGGCGCGGACTCCGACTTGGCAACGCATCGCCCACTCGGATGAGTAGTCCAAACCACTGATCTCTACGTTGGATAGGGAATGGCGTGGGCTAACATGCCCCGTCTCCGAGCAGGTTTTTTGGGAAAACCAAAACCGCAGATCGGTTTTCAAGGTGAGCTTTTAGATTTGACAAATGTTCCGTTTTGTTTTATAACGACAAATGGTTAGCTGTGTTATTTTTGTGGAAAAACAACGAAAAGAGGAAATTATCTTATTATGGTACGAAATAAATAATACTTATTTAATGACAAATTAATTTAATACAATGTATTTATATATCTAACGTATTTCAGAACATACGAATGATAAATGTAAATTTATTCGTTATTTACGACGTAGAAGAATTGAGAATTAGAAATAAAGTAATTATTGACATATATTATTATCAACATATGTTGTAGGCTTTCCTAATCTTCTCGAGAATTATTACATGAGAGAAAATATAACACTGGAAGATGTGAACATTAGAAAACATGATACATTATTTTATATCTAAGTGATATTTTTCATTGACAACCTACACATTTTATTTAAAAATAATCGCATTTAATTTATATCTTGCATTTTTTCCTAATCTATCAATTATATTGGGGACTCCAACAGAAGGAGCTACAGGAGTACTTTCGAGCTGCATTCCTGTATGCATTTGGTTTCACAGTAACATACCGATACGCGTCTCGCCTTCGCTATGTACTACTTAGCGCTGCATGAGCTACTAAAGATTTGCTCGTAGAGTTGAATGCTCCTTGCAAACGAGGAATTAAAACGTTAGAAAGAAGTTCTATGAAAAACGAAAAACATGAGAGAACGACTATTTCAAAAATCAATATAATACTCTCTTTTCAGTTCTTCCTATTTTGAAAAGTAACATGATGGACATTCCACAACGGTAATGTAATATTCACCTCATTGTTTGTAATGTTTAATTTGAAAAGAAGGTTCGAAGAGGTCAACTTCTCATTGTCGAAACTTAAGAAAGCAATGTGACAATATATTTAAGAATTGTACCAATATTTAATTGATTCACAAGAGCAATCACCGAAATCTTTAAATTTATTAGTGAGAATAGTATAAGATGTAAAGAATAGAAAATTAGTCTGAAAGTAAAAACAATACAATAAATAAAAGTAGATTACATTCACTACTGTGAATTTTCTGAATCCCTCCCACCGCCAGTATCTCTAGTGAGGCGATAAATAATTTTCTTTACGCGCAGATCTACTTTTGGCTTTTGCGTCAGGAGCGGGAGGGAGAATACTTACATCCTTACAGCTAGCACACCTTGAACCAACCTGTTCACAGAATGACGCTCTGGTCGTTTCCCGACAGTGAGTACGACATGCACGCCATTTCAAACAAGTAGGCTTTGCACAAGCGGCTTTGCATTAGCAGGCGCAATCTTTAATAAGACGGGATAACTACATTCTGCGCCTCCTTTTCCATGAAACGTTTTTACTTACACATGCCATTTTACTAGAAAATAAATAAAAAACATAGTGGAACTGTAACTTAATTGATACCTTCTTTATATTTTTTCTCGTCCGAGTAGTGTCTCGTCCTTTCTGGGATTTTAAATATACAAATAAGTAAGCGGATAATGGGTCATCTTCAGACAGATGTAGACACGCAAGGTCTACCTCTCCTTGCATATTAATCGATTTTAAAATTCAAATGAAATATGTTGATCAGAGAGAAATAGGATGGAAGGTGATTTCAAAGTTTGGTGTGCCAACTTTTAAGGTAAACGGCAGAGGTCTGTGGGGTAACGTGATCGGATGCTGCTTTCTAGTCAAGACGGAAGATGGGAGTTTGTTCTATTAATTGATGTTCCTGCGGTGGATGACTGCTATGGTCATTAGTCCCGTTGGTATAGTGAATGTTTTATCCCCGAAGGTGGTGGTGATTCCTTCTGAATGGTGAGATGACATACAAGTGGGCTTGAGGGGGATTTCCCTCTCTAGGTGTCTCTCCCAGCGGGGTACCACCCCAGTCGGAACAAATTCTAAGCTCCCGATATGTGTGGTAGTGTAGTGCATGTAAATGTGTGTGTGTAAAGTGAGAGGTGAGCAGTGTGTAAAGGGAGAGGATAGGTCGAGGAAGAGGAAGGAACGATCGCGCGCGGTTAATGACCCGTTTGTTAAGGGTATTGCTCCGACACTCGTCCGGTGTTGATAGGACAAACCGCGCAAAACTACCGATCAGAGCAGCTAGTCACTAGAATTTTCCTCCTGACAGAGCTGAGTTCGACCAAGCTAGAATCGAAAATCTACAGTCGGGAAACGAAACCCACGACCTCCGATCAGAGTCGCAATTACTGAGAGTGAGAGTTGCAGAGACGGCGGTTGACTTTCTGTTTAACTCAACCGGTGGAAGGTGGTAGTGCTGGGATGTGAAGGTAGGGGAGAACATAATATTTTGAATGCTTAATACAATTAATAAATAAAATTAAGTTTGTGTTGAACTATATACAGGATTGCCAGATGGCTTGGAGAAAGTCTTCCCCACATGTCATGTAAGAATTCTCCAAATTGTCAGGTTAAAAAAGGTGTAAACCAGGGACATTTACTGAAATAAAATGTTTTATTACACAAGGCTACAGGGCTCCTTTCAAAATTTGGCCGCCCCCATCACCTTCCTCGTGCGCTCGCCAATGCTATACCGTGGCAATCGCAGCCGCTCCACTATCTCCCCTCCACGTGTCCGCCAGCGGCGTCTTCGCGTCGCCGTGTTGCCGCGTTGCCGGCCGCCTCCGAAGCAGTTTTATACTCGGATTTGAACACAATGGCACTCCCAAGGCCACGAGGTGCTCGGAGAGTGAACACTCATCCAATGGGGAGTCAATCGTCACCACTTACAATTTTTGGTACCGGAGCTCCCGATTGGATGAGAATGTCTCCCTCTCCTTCCAGCTCGTGACCTTTAAGGGCCACTGTGTTTAAATCGGAGTATACACGCCGGGGAGTCCCACAGAAGGCAAACGAAGGTCGCGGCGGCGTGGGTTTCGTAGCCCATGTTTTCGGAAGACCACCTGCCGCGCGATACCGACGCGCCGGGTCTAATATCCGTCCGCATTATTTTCCGTGTTGTCTGAGTCACGTGGTCAAGGTCTTTCGGTCTTTCGAGGACCGTTGAGCAATAGTACAGGCGTAGGATAAACTGTTTAGTCTGGACTACGAACGAAAGGTTATTCTAAGACGATTTGTGACTTGGAATTGACGTCCTTTGTGATGGTAAGCTCTCCCACAATAGACGTCGAAGGATTCTGCGGGAAACGATTGTAACACCACCTATTTCTAGATTTGATATGTAGCAACTTACTCTCAGATACCTGACTTTTTGTCTTGTATTTTCCCAGTCATTAGAAAAGTTTCTTGGAGTTCCGAAACACATTTATTTTAACACATTGTTTCTTTGCGGGCACCACTTGGTCTTCACGCAATATGTTGTTCTGTTGCTGTTAGTGTCAGCATTGTGAAAATAAATGTACTAAAGAGTTTGGATAAAAAATATTTTCTCTTTACGATGTATCCCATATTGTAACAATTTTTCAAAAAGTGCTGTATTAGGTACTATTAGTAAAATGTTGGTAAAGACAAAGACTTATATAAACTGTCTTTCAGAGGATTAAATACAGTTGATTCTCAGTATAAATTATACCCTTTATTTAATTAAATGTAGCAAGCTGCAAGAAATATATTCTCCACAGCAAGAAATCATAAGAGAAATTCTTAAAATCAGCACGAAGTATAATAATAATAATAATAATAATAATAATAATAATAATAATAATAATAATAATAATAATAATAATAATAATAATTGATTCTGCCCTTTTTTAGATATTTGTATTGTTCAAAATTATAAGAATTTCTTCTTCTTTAGAAATAATTTGCCATTTTTCATTGATCACCCGAGTCGACGATAGCCTACAATGTAATATAGTTTCCAATAGTTTCACCTCCTTGCGACGTCTGCGAATTTTATTCTCGATTTTTTTTTCACAATACCTTAATCTTTCTTCCTTGTGTAATCTTTCGTGCTTAATTACCTCGTCCCACTTCCCCGCACGCAGCCAGCCAGCGTCTTTCTCGCTGGCAGCGAGCGGTTGCGAATGCCATCCGTTCTGCTCTCCACGAGGGGGCGCGCGTGGGCCACACAATAAAGAAACGATGAATCGCGAGAGATTCGCCAAGTGAAAGTCGCGCGAAATCAGTCGACGCTCACTCCGCAGCAACCAGGCCCGGGATAACAACTTTGCAGCCCTAAGCACGAAGAAACCCTAATCGTTTTGAAATATTCAAGTTGGGTAATCAAAACGAATACGAAAAATAATATATACCCGTTTCAATAAAAAAAACTAGTGATACTAAATTAGCATGCATTTTCTTGCATTATTTGTAACGCTTACGTAATATTGTAGTACTATTTGAATATATACTTGGTAATTTTTTTAAAATTATAAGGCCATAGCGAAATAAAGTTCAAGGCATATTATTCAATGTATATCTCTAACCATTCAAAAAGTTGAAAAGCAAACTTTGGTGCTGTTTTTTTTTTAAAAAAAACCTTGATTTTAAAACAGGCTTGATTTTAATCAGAATTACATGAAAACTACTCTCAGTTTGAAAAAAAAAATTGTACATGACCTTATTGAAAGATCTGATTTTGAAGAAAAGATTTCATTTCAAAAACGCATCTTTCTTCAATAGTGTAGTTGTATGAAGAAGAAAAAAGAAAAAAAATGCATCTTCAATTCTCACTTCCTTTTTTTGTCAGTTGCCACCTTTACACTAATTCGTCAACGCCATCACTACTTTCTTCAGTCACCTATTGAGCCTCCAACTGCCTCTATCTCCATCCCCTCTGCAAGCGAATGCATCCATTCATCTCTTTAGTGGTGATTATCAAGCACACCGCGTCACTGCAACTCTATCAGGAAGTTCATGGCAACATTGACCTTTTCAAAGAGCGTTACGTCAGAATGTTCGGGGCGCTAAGCAGTTTACTGCAAGTCTTCGTGCGTAAGAACTGGCTATGTTAGTGGAATGCTGTCATGCGCGTATTTACTTACAAATTTGGAGAGTTTGTGTTACCTTCTTAAAAGCTAATGTTGCTTTTGTCAGCAGAAGTCATTTTATTTTCAATGCTGGAGATATTTGTGAGCATTGCATCAATTTTACCGCGAACTAATATATAAAAAATGACCTAAAATTGAAGCCAGTTGAAAATAATTCTTTGTTCCTCCTTCCTCAATAAAATCATCAATCATTTTATGAATTTTTTCTGAAGAGATCAAAGCGGATAGAGGACATCTGCGTTGTTCGTCCTTTATTCTTCACTGAAATTTCGTCTTAGTCATGATGTTGGAATAGGACAACACCAGGTATTCCAGATTCATAACTTAAGATTAAATGGTGACAATATAGAAGTGAATCTCTTATTTGATATTAATATTGGAGTACTTGTAATTCTAGCGATTAAACAAAAATGTATATTAGGAAATATATTCCAGCGGGGGTAGATCACCGCCACCTCGCATGACAAGAAACATGCACTACACTTACGCGACTAATGACCTTAGCAATTCAGGCGTTCAGAATCACTACTCAATCAATCAAAATTTACTGTTTTTTGATAAAAAAATAGATCAAACTGAAATCTTCACTTGTTGTTTTGTTAATCCGCATACATCCCTCACAAGAAACCTAATCTATCAGTAAATCAAGTTACATGTACTACAATTGCGGAAATACCTTTGTCGTCGTGTTTTCGTCATCGGTTTTACTGCGTGGTGTTTGTACCTGACCCCCGACTGGCGGTTGATATTGATGTAGGAGGCACTCCCCGCTGCATCAGTTCGACGATTGGCAAATAATCTTTGCGAAAGCTTCTGGCCTGCCACAGCTGTATCGGAACGCGAGGTATTCGAGGAACCGCATTGTGAAATGTTCGCAGAAAAGGTTATCGGACACAAGGTGCTTTGAATGACCTCAACGACTGTTCGATCATTTGTCTTCATTTCGCTAATGGTCGAGTGCCAATCTGGTCCAATCTTTTTTCTCGTGCGATCATCAGACGAGTTGCTTCGTATTTGAATTCTTCGAATTCTTGCTACATCCCCAGTTATGCATAATTGGAAGGACATTTCTTTAGGTCGGAGTCATTTCGTATGTGAATGACTTATCTTTCATATTGGAATGATAATATCTACAATAATTTATAGACTTATTATTTTTAAATTCATTTGCTTAGGCCTTGCAACAATAGCCTGCTACAAATTGCAAAAGAAAATACAATGAAATGGGGGAATTGATTAAGTAGTATGGAAAGATTATAATGCATGGAATATATTGTATTAGATTATCCACAAGTAGAGAAGAGAAGAATGTAAATTGATTTGTAGGTAGTCGTAAATGATATTGTACTCTCTACACTGAAAGTGCAGTTATTGTGACACAGCCAGTACTCTGTGAAGTCTCCTTCTGATACGGATAATACCAGTTTCCTTGACCTCGCCACATGAATGAAAGTGAATAAAATTATTGTTGGATTCAAATGCTAAAAATATCGTTTACTACTACATCAGAGGATCTTGCAGTAGAAAAAAGAACAACTGATGTTGGCAAAGTTTGTGTAAGGGCCATATTCGGCTGTTTCTAAGGAAATACCTTCGAAAAAGACTCGCCTAATCAGAAGACAACAGACCCTTGGTTCACTAGAACCCGTAAAAATAAACGGTAGTATATTTGCAAAATATTTGAAAATAGATTTCACATGCCATAAAAGATAAAGAATATAAGAAGCAAAATTGTTTGAAAGTATGAACGAGTTAATTCATACTCTTTTTCAAAACTTTATTACAATTCATCATCCTCAACAAATACACACTGTTAATATAGGTTTATTTAATCCACTTATAATTTTATACGAGTCAAGCATGGTTCCTCACTTTATAAGACGAATCTCTAAAACTTCACTCAGAATATCTTCTCAAGAGACAATTAAATTCACTATTTTCGTGTTTTTAACAAGATCCTGAAGATTTGCTAAATATTTCATTTCTACCTTTCTGACATTTCTTTATGTCTAGAATTCTTGATCATTGATGGGTAACATTTCCCTAACATCATAATCGAACGAGAACAATTATAACACATGGATGTGAATTTTTTTATCGTATTTCCAAACAGAGTTTGAAGAAATAGAATAACAAGTTTAAAACCAGTCACCACACAATTGCAGACTACATTTTTAATAGAACGGCATCATTGTAACTAAATATGAATGATAACTGCCTTCTATAAATGTGGAGACGTCATGACGTCATTGATAATTCTTGAGAAACAAGACAGCTGTTCGTACAATCTTCCTTTTTTTGCAGCTTGAAGGGGAATGTCAAGAAGTAGAACTGCCAGATAAGCAAACACGCCCTTCAGGTGGGAAACCTTTCAAACATTGTACGTTCAAGCATAACATGAAAACATTGACAACGATTGGAAATCCAAGGATTCGTGAAGGCATTATACTCTGCCCAAATAGAAACAATTACAGATCAACGAAGTCAAGAGGGCAGCAAGTACATATTTCTGTTCCTCTGTGTCCCACTTTTCCATTAAGTTTTTTTATTTACAAATAACATATTTGCGTAGTAAATAAATAAAACAATACAAGGAAAATGAATTATAAATTGAATGATGCAATAATTAATAAATACAGTTGGTTTGGTGTGATCTGAAACAAGATGTACTGAAAAAGTTAGCAATGCACATTTGTTTCAGTCGTACAGTACCGTAATTTTAGAGCATTTGAGAATAAAGAACTAAGATACATTTGAATTCGAATTTTTAGAATTTTTAAATCTTAATTTTAGGCTTAAAATAGTCAACATGCTGTAAGAAACAACCTGCCAACCAGAAACCATTTAAAAGAACGTACAATCGAGATCCAATAGATCCAATGCAGGTTTTTGCTATGAAATCATTATCATACCAAATAATATTTTGTTACCAAATAACCAAACACTATCAAATAACGATTCCAACGATACCAATTAATATTTTGATATTACGAAATTATTCTCACTGGTCATATTGTTTATACTTTTCTGAGCTGTCAATCTGGAATTAGGATTTATTTAGTAATGACCTATGATTAACGTTACTGATTTATTCATCATTAGTAATCAACCTTTAGTCCCCATTAATACATAGAAGGTTGAGGGTAAGAATGTCGCCTAGCTCATGGATGATTGTGGCGTATCAGAGAGATAAGAAAATCATCTCGTCTCAAATGTAATAAGCCAAAGAACCATTTTATCAATTTCAACATGCTAAAGCCAAGTGTACATTTAATTGGTCTACACGTTTGGCGTATACGCGTATCACGAAACGAGATGGAGACGAGGCACGAGACGAAAATCGAGACGAGGAAGGAGGCAAGGAAGGAGGCGAGAAGGAGGCGAGAAGGAGGCGAGTGGGAGGCAAGGAACGAGAAGAGCAAGGAGATGAGGAATGAGGCGAGGAACGAGACGAGGAATAAACGAGGGAGGGGACGAGAAAGGAGAAGAGCAAGAAGACGAGGAAGGAAACAAGCAAGGAAATGAGGAAGAAGACGAGGAAGAACAAGAGCAAGAAGAGAAGGAAGGAGAAGAAGACGAGAAATGAGAAGAAGAAGATGAAGAAGACGAGAAAGGAAACGAGCAATGTGACGAGTAAAGAGGCGAGCAAAGAGCCGAGGGGGGACAAGGAAGGAAGGAATGGAGGAAGGAGATGAGCAAGGACATGGCAAAGGAGACAGAGCCAAGGAACAAGGCGTTTATAAAGAACAGGAAGCAAAACCGTTTCGTCGCCGTGACTACATTTGGCACGGGCGATGCAGCGGGCACCGGGCCAGACCGCCACGCCGCGAAGCGCGCGGTGCGGCTCGGCCTAGTGCCCGCGAGCTGTTCGCGCGGGCCGCGGTGCGAAAGTTCACGAGCGCCAACCTAGCGGTGCACAAGGCCGCGCCACCAAACACGCCCTATTTTCGCACGGCGCCGCACGGAGCCGCACAGCGCCACGTGGTCGCCCCGTCGGGACTGATTCTTCGCTCCGAACCATCAGCAGAAGAACAGACACAATTATTTCTTAAAAAAGACTTATTTTGTAATGAATTATTCCTTGTCGAAACGAATCGACTTCAATATCGTGAGGTTATAAGATGTATTTTTTTTATTTTTTATTTATTTATTTTTTGCTTTCTTTGGTTGGACAACTGTTTAAAAAGAATATTTATAAAGAACCAGAACTGGATGGTTTCTTTACATGCCAATAATGTATGTACAATTGTATTTGCCGAATGTTCATGTAGAAGAAATTGCAAATAAAGCAGATGTTTTAAAAAAATATCGTGAGGTTGGTGAAGGAAAGCAAAGAACGGTGGCGGGGATGAGGGCTTTCTGCTTTGTGGTTCAAATGCGAACGATGCGTTTAACTCATTAAAAAAGTATTTTGACGTAAAATGGATTAGACAGGTTGAAGTTATTTGTTGTTAATCGTGTAGGCCGTAGGTCGTTGCCTCGTCACTAAATTCATTAATATGCGTAGCGAAGCATCAGTGTGTGATTTCAGAAGCGTTCGAAAAAAAAGGTACGTTTGAATAAAATGCTTACGAAATATTTATGCAATGGAAGGGGCAATGTTTTATGTTAGTGACATTGACCGAAGGCCGTGACCTGGTCATGAAATTGGACACATACAGCGAAGCCATTGTTCGCCTTGAAAGTTTGAAGTTATAAATTCCACACAATTTCGCTCGCAAGTCCGTTCGCCATGAGCTCACAGAAAGTAGCCGATTGCGAGAAGCGAGAAGAACCATTCATTATTCATTATTTCAATTAATTAAAATTTCATTATTTTTAATTCATCATTCATTATTTAAAAGGCAATCCTCAGCTCTTATGTCAGTTGTTACTTCTCTGATTTGGATTCCTACCCAAGTCCTATCAATCCTAGAGGTACCTACGCAGGATGTGAGTGGCAATGCGAACTTTTGCGGTCGGGATGCTCGCACCGCGCCACGTGGTCACCTAGTCGGCTTTCAATCTTCGCTAGCCAAGAGATCGGAGGAAGGGCAGTGGAAAACGTTTCTTCAATCCGTACTTTACTAGGGCGGACCTGCCTAAAACAGTGGCATTACGGTCACCAGCGAAGACAGCCGCAGGCATACGGATTGCCACCGGTGACAAAGAAATACTTTGTCACTTCTCGACAGACTGGGGAGGCTTCGAGAAGGGGAAGCTGGAACGTTCGTCCGTCGCTCTCTGCCGTTATCCCTCCTGATTTTACGACGTCAGGTTGAAAGAGCTCAGAGCAACTTTTGTCACTGGTGTCTCTGACCGGGAGGACCTATAGTTTGAGTCCCAACTGTGGCGTAATTTCGAAACTAGCTAGATTGCTGGGTCGAATTTAGTTGTCTGGAGAAGAATTCTAGAGACCGGCTATTTGATCGGTAGTTTTCTTTGGTTTCTCCGATCGATAACGTACAATCGGAGCAGTGCCTTATCAAACGGGCCACGGTTTGCGCGCGATATTTCCTTCCTCATTCGTATCCTCTCCTACCCCTTACACACACAGACACACACAAACACACTAACTCTTCCTTGCGTAACGCTATCATACTGTGATAAGCCAAGGACCCTGGGTTTAGTATTAATGATATAAGCGGTATCCAGCAATTCACATAAAATCAATAGAATTGTAATATATAGGTTATAAAAATAAACGTTATATTTTTATTGTTTAAAAATACTGATAATTTATATTAGTTGCCATCAATCTAATAATCGGTTTCAATCAGTAGAACTTCCAGGAATCGTGATTCTGTATAGAATTACACGTCCACATGCAACAGGTAAGGAGTAATATGTTGCACATCGAACCCATGGTTAAGTTGAAAGCAAATTTAATAAGTTAGTGTTAAGAGAAAGAAATAATTTCACAATACATATTGGGAGACTAGTGAGGGTTTTAGGACTTCTCGCGGTCGGAGTGCCCACCGGCTGGACGGGAAACCCAGCAAGCCATATCCATATGTAAGCAGGCGCTTGATCTCACTTGATTCTCGCGGGAGGAATATCGTCACCTCCCGGGATATATCATTCACTATACTTACAGAACCAATAACCAAGCAGTTGACATGCCCGAAAAACATACAATAATAAATCTTTTAAGGCGACTCCACACATTCGGCATTCGCCGAGTAGCGAGTTACCGTTCGCCCAATCCCGCACAGCTGATGTGTTCGGGGAATGTTCGCTTCCTTTGATGTGTCCGAAAGACCGACACGCGGTGGGTTGGGCGAGCACCGAACGTTCGTTACTCGGCAAATAGCAACCAACTCATCCATACTACTCGGGATTTGGCGAGTGGTTGCTCGCTGTTCGCCGAATAACGAATGTGTGGCGCCTCGTGATGGAAGATTGTTCCAAAACATCGATACATCGATGTCTCGACACATCGCTAAAGGGTTTTCGATGACAATGAAAGCAACGACGAAAAACATCGATGTTTTAATTATAGGCTAATAAACATGCTATTTTCCCATACATGTTTTATTACACTACGTAAAAGGGATATATTTTGTTTGGCTAACAGCATGTTAGTAGTATGTAAAAATTATTATCGAATGTAAAAAATAAAATTAACAATATAGAACGTCGTATTTTGCTATCGATTGGTGTTTCACTATCGATACAGGTAATGACGCCTGGCGATAACATATATTCATAACTCGAGCAGCTCCCAAACTTCCTCAGATTGCACAGGCGTATTGTGGAGCGTGATAAAAGAGGATGACGCAAACAACGATATTGCTGAGGATTGCTGATACTCTACAACGTGCTTAAACCCCTTAAAAAAAAGAATTAAAAACCATCGATGTTGTTGCAACAAAATATCGATATGAAGAAATCATCTAAAGCAATATATCTATACTTATGGTGGAAAACATCCATGTTTTAAAAACATCGATAATTTTTTGCCATCTCTAGTGAAGACACCTTTAGAATGAGTGCTCTTGTACGAGTGACGCCGTGCCTCCGGCCTTCGACGCGGCGTCACTCGGACAGCCAGATCACTCACAAAGGCTTTGGTCTACGACTTGAGAATGTTTTCGAATGATGCGGTTGCAGTGCTAGTAGCGATGGTGTGCCGCAGGGACTGGTGCTTAAGCAGCCTCGCGTGTGGTGGCTGTGCTGTGCCGCGCGTGGGGTCTCAGCCGCGCGCGGTGGGATAGGGCAGGCAGAGAGGCCGGCGTTGTTTGCGCAGCGGCTCACAGCGATTGCCGGATCGTTAGCGCAACAGGCCCAGCCTCTCGTTCTGGGCAGGAAATGTCCACTTCCTGTATCCAGTCCCTTACAAAGCTTGTGCGTTCGCCCTTATGGCTTTCCTGGACGCGCTGAAGGACTAGAAGCAACTAGCACTTGCCAGCATGCGTGGGAATAAATGTAGCGAACTTCTACGGATAGCGGTGGCTCAGTGCATCAACTGATGTTACTGCAGTACCTCTGACCGGCAGGTCCTCGGTTCGAGTCCCGACGGCGGCAGGAGTTTTGACAGTAGCATAGTAGGTCGAATTTAGCCGCTGTCTGGAGGAGTATTATAGTGGCCGGTTGCTCTGATCGGTAGTTTTCCGTGGTGTCTACGATCAACACCAGGCGAATGCCAGAGCAGTACCCTACCAAACGGGTCACGGATCGCACGCGATCTCTCCTTCCTCTTCCTTGTCCTCTCCTCTTCCCATACACTGACATGCACTACACTACCATATATTCCGGGAAACCGGTCGGGAGCTTAGAGCTTGTCCCAGCTGGGGCGGTGCCCCACTGGTGGGAGATACCTGGTTGAGGGAAAACCCCGCCAGCCCATGGTAGGTCGGCGCCGGATCTCGCCATCCATGAGAAGTCACCGCCACTTCCAGATAAAAAAAAAATGCACCACACTTACGGGACCAATGACCTCAGCCATTGACACGCCCGGAGTCACTAACAATCAATCAATCAAACAATCTAGGACATGAGCCCCTGAATGTGAGGCAACTCCTCATGCGCTGTTGTTCAGTATACTGGGGCTTGTACATTGCTGCGTTTGACATTTGATCAGCTGTTATGGTGCCGTCCAATCGAGAACTTACACGTCACTACAGTGACGTCATAATGGTGGCGTTCAGGCTTCCGATTGGATGACACCATAACAGCTGATTTACTTCAAACTTGACGTATTTTTGATTTTGAAACGGTTTCAAACGGTTTTCGGATCTTTCTTTTATTAAAATATATTGTGATTTTTATTTAGAACTTAGAATTTATTATTACTAAATTTAGTGACTTGTTTGTTCAGTAGAAATTCTTGGGCATACGTTTGAAGAGTTGAAATAAAAAACTAATCCCTTTACTGTCTTAGGCATCCGATAAAACTAAAGAGAATATCTTACCTCTTAGAGGTAGTAATAGGAAAATTCCATAAAAGACAAGAACGTATTTTTTGTACTATGATTTACTTCTAGAAACGTGAATCCAGGGAAAAACAATTACCCGAAATTACGAAGATCTTCCAAAAACTGATACCTTTCAATGGGTCACAGGTTCAACAATGTATTTAATAAAAAATAGTATTGGTTTAATAATGGAAACTGTTTTTAGTCCTTACGATTTCGCTTGAAAGCCGTTCATATCGCAATCTCCCCGACATTATACTCGGGTTATTCTCCTGCGACCTGCTTCCCTCCCGACACCGTGCAAGTGGCTCGGCACTTGTTCCGCAAGCTCGCAGCCAGCACTACCTGGCGAGCGATGCCGCAACGAGATCGACAGCGGACGCGCGCTCAGTCGCCCGCCGGTTGCGCGGCGACACATCTCGATTCCTCGAACTTCGATTCGCTAGCGCCCCGGCAGCCGGCGCGACCGCCTCAGCACCATCGCTCGAACGCAGACGGCGCCATATGCCCCGCTGCCCTCTGGTGATGGTGGAGGTCAGTAAGGAAATTTGGGGGTCCGCAGAAAAATCTCAACACATTTGCATGAACACATATGCCAAAAATTCATTAAGTAATTTCAAATACGTACAAAAAAATAACACCCTAGAATGGACAACATTTTAAATCTGTAATTCCTAAACCAACTTTTAAACTTTTTATCGGTCACATGCGTCTTTAACCTCTGTTAACATGCAACCCTGAAGGTGTGTTAAGTGTACTTGTACCTATCTGTATGTTAAGAAATTTAACTTCCTTAGCAACGGGTTTTATCATCCTTAGCAACGTAAACAACAATCGATTCATCGCAAGTCAAATGTTCGTTAAGGAAAATAATGGCGATGTACAGAACATCATATTCAAACAATTCAGAAGTAATTCACATTGGTGTGAGAAATAATTATTCTTGATTGTAATATTATTAGTAATGCAATTATCAAAATGTATAGTAGGTAAATTCGTCTAATTTTTTTCACATCCACCAAATGAAACTACTCCGGTAATCATATTTACTGACGATGTGAAGGTGTCGCCACTGAAACTCAACGCGCCAATTTCCTAACCGAACGTCGTTTTTTTAGGTATCTTTAGGTTCAGGAGAATTATTTGCATCCATCTTTCACAAAACACGGTATTCGAATATTGTTTATATAGATATATCGCAAACAACACCCCACAATATCGTACTAACGTGCCGATGCAACAGAATTCATGTGTTTACTGTCGCAGTAATGTAAAATTACGCATAATTCGTGCGGTTTTACGATTACCAATAAAATGCTGAACATACCACGAAATCAATCGAAAACTTTTGGCCTCATCAATAATAACACTGTAACATTTCGTGGTATGTTAAGAACTATAAAATTGATATATTTGTGTCGAATTTATTTCCTCATTCACGATACTAATTAAGTAGGGAAAGTTGGGCAAATTGGAACTACAGGGAAAATTGGGATTTGCTTTTAAAACGCACAGATTTGGAGCCTTTCAGTTCTAGAACAATTAGTATTTTGTCGAGAAGAGTGTGGACGCGACTGTGCGATGGGACTAGCGTATCAGAAGAGCGAATTATTGCTATTTTCTGATTTTCCTTACAAAAATGTAAGTAATGTAAAACATTGTCTTTGCCATAACAATGCATAAGTACGGATGTATTTGTTTAATGCCTTTGTTTTATAAGCTTATGATTCATTGCCTTTGGATTTCTCAAAGAAAAGCAAGGCCAATGTTATTATTTTGAGCCATTTTGTCCTAGAGTCGGGCGAGGCAAAGTGTAACTTTGCTATTCTACTTTGCTCCGACATTTTTGACTGCATATTATTACTAGTATAATTGTTCGTTTTAGAAGTAGGTGAGTTTTATGTTGCTCCTCAGTACCTTTTACTCACAAACTGTTAAGAACTGTCTTCGAAATCACCCAGGCAAAGTGGGTGTGGGATTCTCCACTAAGTCATTTCTCTCTTTGGAGAAGCATTGTGAGGACAACCACAAATGCCTTCTCTGAATTTAGAAGCACAGGGGTATACCCTAAAATATTTTCTGATGATACCTTCGCTCCAGCAGAAGCAACAAATTGTGAACTGTCTGCAGAATCTTGGAAGGTTACATTGTAAGTTACACTCATTACGTCGTTGAAGAAGGAAGAATCTCAGTTCCTAGTTTTTCTAAAGAAATTCGTCCTGTGCCAAAATCAGGATCAAATTCGAGTAAGCCTACCTGCAGAAATGGAAAAACTGCCATAACATGCCATAAACTGCCATAAACCTTATTTGAGAGATGTTATAGATTCTGCCAAGGGACCCAGTTCAATAAACATAAAAGAGCTATGAACATAGAGATAAAATAAATTTTCATTTCATCAGTATATGAATTTTTTTATTATTTTGATTTACATTATTTACCAATATTTGTTTAAGCAGTAAATCTTTGCTTTCTTCCATTTTGCTCCAGGGCTGGTAGAGTGAAATGCAGACACTCAGAAAATTAAAAAAAGTGAAAACCAGTTTTACTGAAAGTAGCAAAGGCTTTCTATGTGTTATAGCGGAAGGTATCTAATAATTTTTGAAGTATGTATCAATATTTCTTCAAAGAAAAAAGGACACTGTATTGTACATTGTAAAATGTACACTGTAATGTACTACAAGCTATTGATATTTGTACTACATTAAGTAGCTTCACTTATTTTAATAAATGAAAGTTCTCAGATAATTATTTTACAAACTATTTTGTATATTTTTAAATTTAAATTAGTGGTCCATGAAATTGTAAGAAAATAAAATGACCTGAAAGGTAGGCAAACGCTGCTATTGAGAGGTGGTGTTACAAGTAGTTAGTTGCCCCCCCCCCCCAAACAAGTTTCAAACGTACCATTCCACCAAAAAGTATTCGTATTTTTATTTGTAAGTTGTATTATATTCTGAAGTACTGAATTACAATTTGCTAAACATAACGAGAAACATTTGCTTTATTTCTAATGCCGTTGTTTGATGGTCAGAATAATTGATCAAATTATCAATTATCTCCTTGATGTTCACGCACTGAATGTCTTCACTTAAATAAAGAGTTCTCTGGGAGCAATGTTGTAGTGCAATATACTAAACGTGTTTAGTAAGCGATCATACAGTAAAATCCGATTATTCCTGTGGTAATATTCACCAAATATTATTTAGTTTCGTTTAGTAAATCGGATAAATAAAAGTAGTAAGTAAATATACAAATTGAATTGTCAATGACACTTTACTATTTTCGTGGATAAAATCATTCGGAGTTTTCTATGTCTGATGTCGTCACACTTATTAATCACATTTTTATTAGAACGCGTTCTCAGAAATCCGACTAATTTGAATAGAGTCCATTTGAACGTTTCCAAGAAGAATTTTTGAACTGCAGGTATTTAAAAAAACATTAAAACAAAATAATTTAAAACAAACAGCAACCAGTGCAAAAGCACCTTTTCCATGGCAGTCGCACTTAGTAGTTCAATCAGTCGCCACCGAATTTGGCGATTGCTTCATTATCGATTTGGTAATTGTCGCCACCGAATTTGGTGGCCTGCTGTATATGATCGCCATCGCAAAGGTGCTATTAAACAGGTTGATGGTTGTTTTTTTTGCTCGCGAATCGGCCGTCTTGGACCATACATACATGCACTTTCACGGGCTCAGTATCAATTATATCACGTTGCATGTCTTGCATGAAATCATCAGCATTAGGCTGAATCCAATTTTTATACCCGAGGGTTGTTAGTTCTGGGGGGTGGAAGATGGAATGATGATGATAATGAAGGATGAATGGATGGCACACACAAACAGTCATACACAAACATACCCATGCCCGGGGCGGGACTGGAACCCACGATCTTTTCGTGTGATATCTGTCTTAGCCATCTCGGCTATCCGGACTGGCTTGTTTGTTTTAATTTATTAATTATCTTTATTTTCTTAATGCCTGAAGATGAGTAAAAAACTCTTCCTCGAAACGTTGTATAAAATTATCTAAAGAAGTATAAATAAACTTCAAATTATCTTTCCCTGTAGTTTTTGCCTCTAAATAATTCTGTGTATTGGTCTGTCATAAAAAACTCCAGTGACCAGATATTTTCCGTCGTAGGAATTAACCTTGTGACAGACACTAATATGTTTTATAGCTATTTTCTATTAATACGAGTATGTTTAACGAAACAGGAGTTTCGTAAACACGAATAAGCATTGTGTTCTTTCAAAATTAAGTACACCGTAGAGTTCAATCTACTACGTGAGCCATTATATGGACTAAATATTTCTCCGTGTGTACATGTTTTGCTAGTACTACATTTTGGAGGGAAGGCGGATTTGATCACGACGAAAATTGGCTAAAAAAGGATGTGGCATTACCCAAAAAACGAAAAGAAAAAACTTGACTCCAGTGACGAAAACTTACGACATGAAATTACAGCCGAGTCAACAGATGAGTACCTTCTTTATTTCAGAAAGGTGCTTCTCTTAATCCGTCGGAGGAGAGAATGCAAACGTGTGAAAGAGACTACAATTGTATCACAAAAGTTAACTGAAACTTGAAAATCATGTTCTGCTTCAAACTACGAAAAATCACTGCCTTTCCAGTATCTTCTCACATATCCGTTAAAATTTCTTTTCCTTGACACAAGAAAATTTGACATATTAAAACTTAATTTGTCACGCTAGACTTTCGTCAGAAATAAGTTTACCGAGCACAATACTTTTGACGATGAAAAAAGACGTATAGCATTCGCCTTTGCTAACAGTTCTTTCACCTCACAGCATTCACAGCCTAAAACAAGAAGGGAGCCAACCACAATGTTAGCTCCTCCGAGCCTTCTTTTCCATTACACTTTTTTTATTTACGTATGAAATATATAACCTGTAAGAAAAAAAATCCGCGAGTAAAATGAAATTATAACTTTAATAATATAATTAATAAATGAAATTGATTTTATGTTCAACTTCGTCCAGGGTTGCCAGATAGCTTGGAGAGATTCATCATCAAATGTCTTGTATCGATTACCCAAAGTATCAGCTTAAAAAGGGAGAACATTAGGAATTGTTCATACTCACAGAAAGAAAAGAAAATTTACGTAGGGCTGTGGGGCTGCTCTCAAAATCCCCCCCCCCCCTGTCCCCCCACTCTCCTGAGCGCACGATGGCTCACGGGAACATTTCTGTCTAACCAGACGCCGACCATAAAACTGGTAAGATTAGTTAGCAGTTGCCAGACACATAACTCTCGGAGACACGCCTTCATTACGCAGGAGCTGGGCTCTTCTTTGTACGACTACGTCACGCCGAGAGAGCATAAAGAGCTTACTGGAGACGCGAGGCACTATACGACGCCGGACAAATTGGTGACTCACTATCGTAACAAGTTCACGGTGACACGGGGGAGTAAGGTCAGCGAGTGCACTTGGCCCCGATTTTGAAGGCGCCATACTGGTCACCGCTACGGACGGAACGAAAATAGAAGGCGGTCTTCGTATTTGTGGGACATTGTCTTCTTTGATCGTTACTTTCCAAGTCGGTTCAATGCAGAGAGATGTCATCGGAGTGAGTTCAAACCTAAAGCAAAATTCAGAGATATTTTTGTGTTGCTAGAATATGAAAACAAAAAATTTAGTGTCTTTGGCGATGATTGGAATACGAGTTTCTGTTAGGTTTAATTTAAGCTAAGAGAAACTCTCATATCTACGACACAAAATATCAAAATAAGTTTTAAAAATTCATCCAAATTTTAAAATTTATGGCTCAGAGAGCATTACAATAGGGTAACTCGAAAAAACGTGATCCAGTATTTTTTTAATTCATGTTTAGAATGAAATTTGTGATGAATTACTGTATCAAAATTAAAGAAATTATCATTGGTTGCCGGTTTATTGACATATGAAATAATTTAATTACGATACTTCATCCATCTTAATTCACAACATTTAATTGATTACCGATCTGATTTCGAAATCTGATTTAACGGTGTTATTTTTCGTGCAACCAAGAGAGTAACTACTTTGTAGTTACGTCTCATTTGCAAATTTTCAAATCATCATTATAATCATCATGAACATAATTTATAAAGAACTAAGCCTCCAACGTTATGTACAGTTTGTGAAGTCTACAGAAGTGACTGATTTGAAATCTTGGGAGAAGGCCAATCCTTAACCCACTAACGCTCACCTTCCTCATTTGACGACTCACAAATGTGGACAATTCATACAGATCATGAAGACCTCAAAAACCTAGAGGCGGCCTGAGGGTTCATTGACTCGGGGAGAGGTTTCATTTCCACTTAGAATGCCCGCCTTTGAGGACTTAGCTCAGTAATATGTAAGAACTAAGAGCCTCACGTTTGGTACCAATTATGAAGCCCACAGACCACGTAGAGTGGTGATTGAGAGCTTATTTGGATGTCGTGGAGGATCATCCTTTAAATTGACTCTACTAACTTAAAACCTACCGGAGGGCTAGAGGACTAAAATTTATATATATATATATATATATATATATATATATATATATATATATATATATATATATATATAATTTTATGTATATATGTATATGTAAAAGGCAGTCATTTCAGGAGGAAAAAATCCTCATTAATCTTCTCAATTAGATGAACAAATGTTTCTAACATAATTTTCCTCCGAATGAAACGCTCCGTTTCTTCACAGCAGTTTCTTGATGATTTCTCTTCTGTAACTTACAAAAGATAATGCTTGTAGGCCGTCAGAACATTAGACTGCAAGTCGACTCTCAGAATTCCAGTGCACTCGCTTTTGACAAATGATACTTATCTTCTCCTGAATCTACAACAGCGCATCGAGACTCGGAAATGCTCAAAGAAATAATTATTTAAAAATTGATTATATTTCAAGAAATATTGCAATTTTTAGAAAAAAATGTTCAAGTTCGTTATTTATCTGTGTTGAAGATAATTTATTAAAAATAAAATCTCTTTCGTCAATATTGTAATTGTAAGTAGACGCCGTCAAAAAATTTGAAGTTTTGCAATTTTCGGACAATCAGGGTTGAACGACAATGCAAAAGTTACCGATTATGCTATTTTTAGGCATCTTTTCCTCTGAGTAATAAATTAATAACAAATTTTGGAGACATACGATGGAAAATTTTGAAACTGTCGTTAAAGCTTCATGTAATAATCCCGAAAAATCAAAGTAAACTTTGTAAACTCGCAGGGCCTCAAGGTTCGCTAGATCGATCTGGGAATATCTATTTTGGAGAAAATCTTTTTACTGTTGATCACAGGACAGACGAAGGAAACATTGACTGACGGACGGACGGACGGAACGTTTGGTACATTACGTTCTCTAATTACTTACGTAAGTAGTATGCGAGAAAGTAAGAAAGAGAATGGCTCAAAATATCAAATAACTGTAGAAAAGCAAAAACGTACTTTTTGATCTAGGTTTTCTATAAGAAATAAATGCACATATTTGCTCATATTACAAGAGAGTGGGAATTCTTTTGTCAGTGTTTCAGTTCCGTCGTACTCGGTCAATAATTCAGAAATACCTGAGAAAGTCTCAATTCCCCTTCCTGAAGGTATACAATAGGAAAGCTCAAGAGGAATACAATAGGAAAATTAATATTCTTAATCAATATTGGGTAGTATGGATAAAGCTTGTATATTTTATGGGTAAGCACATGCAAGATTACTGTAAATAAGGCTGAGGTAACAAATGTTCACAAATTCCTTGATGATTTTTCTGCTTTCATATTATTAATTCTTTTTCCAGGCATTAATTTTTTTATTTCCTTTCCTTTCAAGTTCAAAAGCTATCTCACTCATCAGAGTCGCTTCAATGGACAATTTTCACCCACAGTGTTGCTTCGATGATGAGAAGTTTTACATTTCAATTCCAAGGGAGTTCATTGGTCATGTAAATATAATCTCACAGTCTGTCTCATTTCCATTGAGACTGGAGAATTTTTTACAAGAAAACAATAAAGAGGAATAAGGCACAGAAAATAAGTGTTCAAACTTAATTTATCAAAGGCCGCGAATTGATTCTCTTGTTCCTCCGACGAAACGAAATTTCAAGATAATGAAAGTCGTGCCGAGAAACAAGGTTTATTACGTTTCGGAACAAGATTTTTTAAATCTTTTAGATTCCTTCTTAGTGCTTCAGTTTTTAAAATATTTTTATATTTATTTCCAATATGTAATTTCTAAAATTTCACAACATAAGGAAGTTTCCTGTTATCTCGCTCTGTTAGGGAGAAGACAACAAACAGCACGTTCTTTTGCCGAGAGAAAGCATATTTCGTCTTTAGGAATGTAACTGGCAGGTATTTTTGAGACTTCCATTGTGTATTCTAGTTACTTACCTAATCGCTTAAGTCTGGGATGGATTTATTTAGTGATTCCGGGCGCGTCAACTACAATGGTTATTAATCCCGTATGTGTAGTGTGTGTTTTTGCTCGGGAGATGGCGGTGATCTTCCCCGCTGGGTGGCCAGATCCGGCGCCGACCTACATCAGCTAGCGGGGTTTTCCCCAACCAGGTATCTCCCACCAGCATGTGTGTGAGTGTAAATGTTAGTGGAAGTGTGTGTGTGTGTGTGTGTGTGTGAGGGGGTGAGGATAGGACAAGGAAGGGGAAGGAAAGATCGCGCGCGGTCCGTGACCTGTTTGTTAGAGTACTTCTCCGGCATTCGCCTGGTGCTGATCGGAGAAACCACGGAAAATTACCGATCAGAGCAGCCGGTCGCTATAATTTTCATCCAGACAGCCACTGAATTCGACCTAGCTGACAAGCTAGTGTCAAAAATCCTGCCGCCGTCGAGACTCGAACCTAGGACCTCTCGGTCAGAGGCGCTGCATTAAATCTTGGAAAGCTTATCGAAATCTTAAAGAAAAAAATTGGAGCCGTTTTTGAGAAAATATTGTTTTTAATATTTTTGAATATTACTCATATTTCACTCAAAATTACATGAAAAATTATATCATTTCCGAAAATTGTACCTGACATTAATATAAGTTCTAATTGCAGTGAATATATTTCATTTGAAGGAAAAAATCTCCATCTTCAATATTGTAGGTGTAGGAAAACGCCGAAAACTTCAAACTTTTGCAATTTTCGACAATTCAAAGTCAATAGTGAAACTCGGATCTATGCTACCTTTATAAGTGTATTTCACTATTTTCTTTGAAGAAATAGAAAAAAATAGGAGCAATCTTTTTATGAAATTTTGAATGCGTTCCAGGGATTTGTAAAATACCTCCAAAATTCAAAGAATTCATTTCAAACTCTCAGAGCCTCCTGGCAATTCAGAAGATAACGAGAAGTAATTCGATATACTAATTTACTACATATTGCAACAATTAAAACAACTTTTACGGTATCAGGATGCCATAAAACGAATTTGTCTGTCGAAAAATAGCACTTCTCGCCGCAGTATTTCTTCACTTTTTTTTATAATACGAACTTTACTCCTAATGCGTATTACTCCGTATACACGGGGTATTACTCCGTGTACACGTGGTAAAACACGGGGTATTACTCCGTATACTCCGTGTACTCCTTATAGACGAGGTATTACTCCGTATACTCCGTGTACTCCTTATACACGGGGTATTACTCCATATACACGTGATAATACACGGTGTATTACTCCGTATACGCGGGGTATTACTCCGTATACACGGGATAATACACGGGTATTACTCCGTATACACGGGATATTACTCCGTGTACTCCGTATACACAGGGTAATACACGGGGTATTACTCCGTATACTCCGTGTACTCCTTATACACGGGGTATTACTCGATATACACGTGGTAATACACGGGTATTACTCCGTATACACGGGATATTACTCCGTGTACTCCGTATACACGGGGTATTAATCCGTATACTCCGTATACGCGGGGTATTACTCCGTATACTCCGTGTACTCCTTATACACGGGGTATTACTCCATATACACGTGGTAATACACGGTGTATTACTCCGTATACGCGGGGTATTACTCCGTATACACGGGGTATTACTCCGTATACACGGGGTAATACAGGGGGTATTATTCCGTATACACGAGGTATTACTCCGTATACTCCGTGTACTCCTTATACACGGGGTATTACTCCATATACACGTGGTAATACACGGGGTATTACTCCGTATACACGGGGTATTACTCCGTGTACTCCGTATATACGGGGTATTACACGGGGTATTACTCCGTATACTCCGTGTACTCCTTATACACGGGGCATTACTCCATATACACGTGGTAATACACGGGGTGTTACTCCGTATACTCCGTATACTCCGTATACACGGGGTATTACTTCGAATACACGGGATGTACGTACGTGCGCATGGAGTACGTGCATGTACGAAACCGTAAAAAAGAGGGGTTAGTTCTAGTTTTCTTGATCAAGTAAAAAACAGTGATACATCAACATTTTATAACATTTCCCTTCTACATAATTGTTACCATTTCTTTACTGATGGCTGTTTCACATCTCAGCTCTCTCTCTCACCATTCACTGCTTCGTCCAGTCCAGAAGAACAGAGCGAGAGGCCAAATTGTTCCTTATTACTGATAAGCAGGGCGGATACTGAGACTGGTGCAGTTTTGTCCTATTGGTGAGCCGACACAGCAGGGAGTGAGTATTATGGTCATATTTGAATATCCCTTTGTGTTATTTGGATCCTCGGTAAAGAAGGCAGGAACCTTAATAAGAATGACAGACTAAACTCATTCAGATTCAGGGAATGGTTCGTGTTTCGACTCTTATAAAGAAAATAAATACCATTAGTCAGCAGGGAAACTCAAAAGGTTTGACCCGCTTGCTAGTGAAACATTTTTTCGAACAATCCTCTTCGTCACAAACAATGTTTTGGTATTGTTTTGTATTTTGCTGATATTGTTGGCTCATTTAATAGCACACTTTTAAAATATTTATCCTTTTCCAGTTAGAATATTTCTCACTTACTCTGAATTATCTAAAACATGTAGATGTTGGTCGAAACACCCGTGAGAGAGGTTTGACCTATAGTGTAAGTAGTTTGACCTACCATATAATAAATGCAAGAAAGGATAATTTAAATAATGAATGAACACAAAGTAGTGGACTATAGCAGGAAAAGAAGCTCTTAAACAAAACCACCCAAAATGGCTTTTCGAAAAGTAGCAAGCACAGTTTTCAAGAAGAACAAATAAAATATACACTCTGGCATAACACTATCTATTTGTTCTGGCACAACTGCGCTTGAAGGAGCCAAGGCCTACCATCAGCGTCCCAGTCTTGCGGCCATGGGTTAAGGGGTACGTATAGTTAGCACGTAGACATCCCTACGCGGTATTCTGGCCTTCTCAATCTGAGAAGTGAGCTTTCTCATCGTCACACAGCAACAGGTATTGGAACATTGCAAGGAAAGTGCACAGTGTTATCCACCCCGGAATCGAACCAGGGATCGCGTCGTGAAAAGCGAGCTTGCTGACCAAAGCGCTACCCGTGGGGCCACTCTCGTGCAACGAATTAAATATTTTCACAAAAATAATCTTCCTGTATTCTGCAATAACATGGTTTAGAACAATTTATCACTCCTGACCTGGGAAAAGATCATAACCTCCATTGCCTCGAGTCGCTAATTGCCTTCAGAAAAATAAGACTACTAATTTCCGATATACTCATAAATTGACAGAAAACTAAGTAGTTTGTGATCATTGTCAAGTGCCGAGAGTGTGACAAGTCCTAAGATTGTGCCAAGTGCTCAAGAGGTGTCAAAGGTTTTGTCACGTAACCGGTAAGATTAGGAAAATAAAGTCAAGAAACAGCTTAGATTTTGACTAAACATGCGAATATTTGAGTATGTGAGTCCACAATTTCTTAAAGGGATTTTGCGCGTCAATTCTCATACTCATTGTATCTCTGCATACGACAGCTGATATCGTGCGACATGGAAATAATATAAGCTTCAGTTTTCACGTGTGCTTTTAAAACAGTTTTTGATGCTCCAGAATACCATTTTCCTGCATTTCTGCGGCTGCAGGCCACTAGAATTTTATTATTATTATTATTATTATTATTATTATTATTATTATTATTATTATTATTATTATTATTATTATTATTATTATTACTATTCAGCACCTTTCTCAGGGTTGCAGCGATAGGGATTCAAAGTGGACTGCACATCCACGCTTGTCCTCCTGATTTATGCAATTCCTTTTGACGAACAATTCTACAGTTTTATCGAATGTGCGCATACGTAGAGTAGTTTCTAGCAAGTCGCTAATCCATTACGCGTGCGCGCGTTTGCCTTATCACGATGTTCATTTTTTTCGATTTTTTTAATTAAATTAATATCGTATCATTTAAATTATAAATTATATCCTCCGGTTTGGAGTAAATGAAGATTTTAAAACCATAGCTATGAGTCGTGCCACGAGGTGAAATCCTCTGCGTCTATTGTAACAGGAAAGGTGGCTCAGAACATCAACTGATGGCACTGCATTGCCGCTGACTGAGAGGACCTCAGTTCCGAGTCCCGATGGTGGCAGGAGTTTTGAATTCAGTCGCTGTCTGGAGGAGAATTCTAGCGGCCGGCTGCTCTGATCGAGAACTTTCCGTGGTTTCTCCCATCAACACCTGGAGAATACCGGAGCAGCACCCTTACAAAAGCGCCACAGACCGCTCACAATCTTCCCTTCCTCTTCCTTGTCCTACCCTTACCCCTTACTTACTCATACTTACATTTACATGCACTACTCTACTACATATGCCGGGAGGCCAGTAAGAAGACGCGGGCTGTAACGCTGGGCTGTGTCCTGCTGGTGGGGATAGCTGGTGGGAAAACCCCTCTAGCCGACGGTAGGTCAGTGTCGGTTCTCACCATCCAGCAGGGGAAGATCACCGCCACCTCCCGAGGAAAACATGCACTGCACTTACGAGACTAATCATCTTAGCAGGTGACGAGCCCGGAATCGCACATAAAAAATCAAAAATGTGCGTCCTTTTGTAGAGCGAATTGGCGAATTGAATCTTCTCATCGTGAGCGCCAGAAACGGAAAATGAACTCGAAAAGGACCGGAAACACTCCCCGTGTCTTCTCTTGCTTCGACGATTAGAGCGATTTCATGATTTATTCTCCAAAAATATAACGTCATATTCTCAACTTTTGCAACAGTAACACACGGTGTTTAAAGATAGATGCTCACTAACGCTTTTAGCAGATATGGGACTCGTTTCGGTCTGGTCGAGTCCCGATGGTGGCAGGAGTTTCGAATTCAGTCGCTGTCTAGAGGAGAATTCTAGCGGCCGGCTGCTCTGATCGAGAACTTTCCGTGGTTTCTCCCATCAACACCTGGAGAATACCGGAGCAGCACCCTTACAAAAGCGCCACAGACCGCTGACAATCTTCCCTTCCTCTTCCTTGTCCTGCCCTCACCCCTTACTTACTCATATTTACATTTACATGCACTACAATACAACATATGCTGGGAGACCGGTAAGAAGACGCGGTACATGGTACAATATTAGTCACGATATAGTATGTAAATAAGGACGGCGATTTAGTACGGTTTAAAATACGCTGTCGACACAAAGTCCAGTAAATTTGCTATGTCTGGAAAGGGAATTACTCCATTCTGCAAGCGTGCAGTCACAGATTATAGATGAAAAATGTAAAATTTCCAGCTTTTTAGAGTTTTGTAGATTAAGCTACATAGAATTGTGGGAATTCTGATATATATATATATATATATATATATATATATATATATATATATATATATATATATATATATTGTGACATACCAATATGTGATTGGATATGGTACAATATTTATTATCAATTGCGTAAATTATAGGGGATAAAATGTGAATATGCTAGCATAGCAACGGTAAGCGAGCCGTCGTCAAGATCAACATCTTCATGCAGTGACAATCGCGGAGACGGCTAGTTCATTTTGTATAGAATTCAGGGATTGGCCGAAAAAGCAGTGACAGTCGTGAAGACGGCTAGTTCATTTTGCAAGAAATTTAGGGATTGGCTAGGTACGAAAGTACATCAAGTGTTATCTGCAAATAAACAATCGAAAGATGGACCGAGTTTTGCAGGGCTGAAAGAATACGATAGGCATTCATTCTGACTGATGCCGTGGTCTTGAACGGATCGTGCTCCAATTAATGTTAGGAGTTTTGTGGGACTTGTAAGCATCTACTAGGGAGTAGATATTGATAGAACTTCGGGTTTGAATGCTATGTGTGACAGTAAAACTTAAAATATTTCAAGTGAACGAGTTAGAAGGACATTGAGGGCTTAGGCGAAGTTATCAGTAATTGGACTGGAATACTAGCAGCAGATAGTTTATTGATCTGATGAACGGTGATTGAAGTGTGCTTCCGAGAAAAGAAGAGAGAAGATGGTATCTGGACCTGAGGACGGCGACGTCGGAGAAGAATGAAGATGGCCCAAAAGCGCGCGAAGACGAATACGACATTATAAGGTTGGAACCGGTCATGACCAAGGTTTGTTTATTTTCATATTTGGTAAAATTATAAAATAACAAACCTGTTTAATAAATTTCCATGTTTTGTGAAATGAATACATGATTCTCATTGAGCCAATTCTAGTAACGAAGTAGCAAGATAGAAATATATTTGCTTTTCAGATTCCTCGACCACTCTGTATAGATGGCAGATCGGATAATCATCTATTAGCATACAATAGTGATTATTTCTATGAAACCCATCGACCCAGGTAACCGGAAACTAATTTATCATAATTAGAGTTGAAGGTTGACGCGTATAATAGTATTGGCGTAATCTTTTCCTGGCGCCCATTTATACAAATTCGGAACGGATTACGTTGGAATAATATATATAAATATATATATATATATATATATATATATATATATATATATATATATATATATATATATATATATATATACGCGAAATGTGCAACACACGTTATCTCGCAACATGTTATCATAATGCAAAAGCAAAAACAGTGCGATCTAGGCTCTTAAAACTCGGTTTTTATGTTCCTACAGAGGAAATGGGCGTCGGTTCTTAAGCCGCAATCTAATAAAGGAAACCTTTTGGGGCCTTTTATTACATTTTTTAAAGTTAAGTTCTGCTAGGTACAGCAAATCCGTTGCTTCCTTGAATGGTAAGAAACGAACAAAATCTCGAAATTTATTTAAAATTAAATTGATTGTTATTGTGTGAAATTTAGTAGCGCGGTTTTAAATATGTCTGTTGGATAATAAAGCACAGTTCAAGGAACGTAATTTAAAGTTGCGTACCTGAATTAAGATATTTTTTCTTTTCCTTTATAAATTATAAATCCTTTTTAAATACCTTTTTAAAACAATGATTAACAAAACGCGAAATGTTCGCACGGATCATGGGAATACTGCTTTGGCTGCGAGGTGGAGACATAGCTCCCTTGCGACGCTCCTTGGATCGGTCACTGTCGATGCAAGTACAATTCGGTAAGGCACAGGTGTGACTGAGTAGTATAAACGCTGTTGCCACACACATTCGCTATGCATTGCATGAAGGAATCTGTCATTTCTCAGTGGTGACAACATTCAATAAAGAGAGTCGCATCAATTTGCTGACGTTGCATGACAGTTACCAACTGCTGAATTATACCGATTTACATAATAAAACGCTTATGTTCATGCGGTTTCACAAAAAAAAAGGACGAAGATGCAGTGGAAATTACTGCGCCATCTGCGGCAGGTACGCATTGCTCAATATGACACAAGTGGGCAAACGTTTTTAACGAACAATCCCAAAACAAACCCAAAACATAATGGTCCATATAGAATTATGTCTTCAGAACAAATTTTTGTCAGCTAGGTCGAATTCAGTCGCTGTCTGGAAGAGAATTTTAGCAACCGGCTGCTCTGATCGGTAGTTTTCCGTGGTTTCTCCGATCAAACCAAGCGAATGCAGGGCAGTTCCCTGACAAACGGGCCACGGACCGCGCACGATCTTTCCTACCTGTTCTTTGTCCTATCCTCTCCCCTTACACACACACACACACACACACACACACACACACACACACACACACACACTAGCATGCACTACACTACCACACATCACGGGAGACCGATCGGGAGCTTAGAGCTTGTCCCGGATGGGATGATGTCCCGCTGGTGGGAGAGATAACTGTTTGGGAATAACCCCGTTAGCCTATGGTAGGTCGACGCCGGATCTCACCAGCCTGCGGAGGAAGACCACCGCCACCTCCCGAGGAAAAACATGCCATACGCTTACGGGAATAAGGATACTAGTAGTTGACGCGCCCCGAATTACTGACAATCAATCAATCAATAAATTTTACAAACTTCTACAGAATGCTGAAGGATGGAAGCTATTGACATTTTGTCGATGAACGTGATATGAAGAAATTTCATTAAACAAAGATACACTTGTAAAGTTTGCTCCTGATTGTTAGACAACTCTTCGCGAGATAATGTTAGTTTGGTCCATTATGTTGTAATTAAAGAGATTTCATCCACCTCCCGAACAACGGAACATGAGTTGTCTAATATTCAGGGGAAACTGCCACAAGTACGACTTCTTTAAACAGAATTTCCGACTACATGTTCATGGGCATAAATATGATATTTACTACCTTTATTCCCTTCTACAAATCATAGAAGTTTGTAACATTTATTCCGAAACAACTTTAAAAAGCTATCATTCGTAATCTTGTAGTTTTCAGGAAGGACTTCACGAATATTATAATTTTATAATTATTAACACAACACAGCGGAGCAATAAACTGATAGTTGTTGGTGCTACATGGAATGACACAGGAAACAAATTGGTAATTGATATAAAAATGTCTTTGCATTCATTGAAAATTTTACAAATTTTTTTGAAGCAATGTGACTCGAAATAAACTGAATGTAAAGATAGACGTAAAGATTAGGTAATCTACTAGCATTTATTGTAAGCAAGAATGTATTCCAACTGTACATGTGCATTAAATTCTAAAAGCTCAAAATTCATTTAAAATGCTTTTACTTCATTTAAGAACGGCCGAGAAAACTCTCAAAAAAGTAATTTTAAAATAACACACAACTAAGTCTTCCATTTCACTTTTGCGAGAAAGATCGACGTAAATTATATTTTTCCACATTAACATCATTAGTACTATTTTAAAAAAGTTATAATAATAATAATAATAATAATAATAATAATAATAATAATAATAATAATAATAATAATAATAATAATAATAATCAGAAGAAAAAGAGGAAGGAATTTTGTGCAAGACATTGCCTTAATTGAAACCTCCCATAATTTGCAGAAAGTATCGAAAAGACACCGACAGCCCCTAGATCGGATCGTTAGGAAGCTGGTTGCAACATTGAGTAGATTTTACATTCAACCGACTCATAACATCTTTAGTCGTGAAGTCGAGGAACAATAATTATTTAATTAAATTAATAATTTAATGAAATAATTTAATAACAATAACAACCCAAGATCAAAATCTCTTACTTCCTTTAGTCGATTGAAAACAACAAAAGCACGGAGTCCTATCCACACCTGTACCACAGCTGCAAAAAATAGCGCGGCGGAGGTGTTGCTCACCGCTCAGTTATTTCCGGCCGGGCGTGTCCTTTGTTGCGTCGTTGCCACCCGTATCGGATGTGCTCGCTCGACACCTCCGCTTCTCATGTTATATTCAGATATTTAAAAGAAGTCCGCTGGGATATCCGTGGACTCCCCGTTCGAGATGCTAATTCGAGGAGGCACTTTGTTTTCGTGGGCGGCGCGTGTGGCAGTCTGCTAGCGCGACGGACAGACTCATCTGTAGTCGCAACGACGTGTGACGGACTATGCTTGTAATCCTCTCCAGTCGAATGAGTCCCGAGGGACACAAACTTATGAATCCTAAGAGTAAGTAAGTAATTTATTTATTGGCTTTCACCTCAGTTATACGCCAGGATACAATAATTATGGAAATAATGAACCGTACGCAAAAAACAATAAGAATACAGTTACTAAA
This sequence comes from Teleogryllus occipitalis, assembly GCA_011170035.1. Taxonomy (NCBI): domain Eukaryota; kingdom Metazoa; phylum Arthropoda; class Insecta; order Orthoptera; family Gryllidae; genus Teleogryllus; species Teleogryllus occipitalis. The sequence goes on from BLKR01009282.1 coordinate 87,555, forward strand.
AAATACAACTTAATTACAAAAAACTTTAAATTAACAAGATGTTTAACATATTTACTTTATACTAATGTTAACAACGTTCATAGGTAACAAATCTTCGTAAAAATATCTTACATTTAATTCAACAAAATTATATATTACGTTTTACTTTAATTATCAAATTGTCAATATTTTTAAGAAAAACTATATTGGTTGCCTCCTAAAAATATAGGATGAAATATCTTGTCGATAGGCGATGTCCGTATTGGTCGATATATCAGAAGAAAATGACATACTTACCATAACCTACATGAATTATACGTTCTAATGTTCTAATAATTGTTTTACATGCTGCAATAAATATAGAAATGGAAGGAGTCCAAAATGTTGTCCGACTTGACTTTCTTCGTTTTTAATAAGTTTTTTTGGATCCATCCTTCAATAATCAATTTTATTATTGTGAAGAAATATGTTTTTTCAAAGTCACTATTCGGCAAGCATGACTCAATCTTTCTTCCGCTTTCCAATTGTAAAATAGATTTGTAGAAAGATAGACTTCAAGACACCCATTCTCTTCAAGAACTTTTTCAAAACCATGGCTTTTAATAGCATTCTATCATCAAAGACTACCTAAAATTAATCACATACACAAAATAAATACTCCGTTTCTTTCACAAACGCTTCAAAATTAAATATTACTTTATTATTTTCTGTTAATAAACATTTCAAAATGTTAAAATGATTACAGTATGCACATTCACATTCACTTTAGTACCAAATATAATCTTTTATACAATTTAGTTTTGAGATAAAGCTAATTCATGAATTATGTATCAAATTATGAATCCTCAGAGCCATGTATATATTAAACAGTTCATGGACTGCCGCAATGACAACATACGATTTCACAAATTGTCAGAATCAAGAAGTAGTGCTACAACATCACGTACTTTCTCGCATTGACTTATTTGTAACTTCTGAAATTTTCTAAAATTAAGACCAGAAGTGGCTCAGTGCATCAACTGATGACGCTACAGTGCCTCTGATCGGTAGGTCCTAGGTTCGAGTCCCTACAGTGGCACGATTTTCGACATTAGCTTGTCAACTAGACCAAATTCAGTCGTTGTCTGGAGGAGAATTCTAGAGGCCGGCTGCTCTGATGGCTAGATTTCCGTGGTTTCTTCGATCAACACCAGGTGAATGCCGGAGCAGTACACTAACAAACGAGCCACGGACCGCGCGCCTTCCTCTTCTTGTCCCATCCTCGCCCCCTTACACACATGTATACTAATATGCAATACACTACCAAACATGCCGGGAGACCGGTCGTCAGATTAGAGCTTGTCCCAGTGGGAGATACCTGGTTGAGGGATACCCCGCTAGCCGGCGGTAGATCGGCGCCTGATCTCGACATCCAGCATAACCGCCACCTCCCGAGGAAAAACATGCACTACTTACGGGACTAATTACCTCAGTAGTTCACGAGCCCGGAATCACTAACAATCAAACATCTAAACTCAAAATATGTTTCAAATGCGCTGGGCCTCAAGTTCGTTCAGATCGATTGTGGAATATCAATTTTGGAGAAAATCGTGGGAACTGTCAGGCGTTAGCGTTGACGGACGGACGGACGGACGGACGGACGGACAGATTGGTTGACGTTTTGTCGTCAGCCAAGAAATTAACCGGGAAATCGATAACAATTCTTGAACATATTTTAAATTTTCAACCTTTTTGGTGTGAATTGTGGAATAACTAAACGAGACCCATTTTTTGGGAAAGGTTCTGAGCTCTTCAGTAAACTCTTAGAATTTTCCAGAACTAACAATGTTCAAACAATGAATGAAAGCCAATAACTACCAACATTGACAATATCGCAAACGTTGCTAAAATCACACTTCGCATACGCATCGTATTTTAGAGAAATCTTTTAGCCTGCCCTGAAATATGGCCAAATACAATTCCGCTCCTTTTCCACATTCGAGCTCTACGCAAAACTATACAATCACCCAGGCGCCAATAAACCCCGAAATAATTGACAATTTTCTAAGCGTTCCTTTAGTCATCAATTTCTACCACAACATAGCGTCAGACGTTCTAAATGTTCTCTGAAGAAATTAGAAGTCCAAAAGTCAGCTCTAATTTCCGAAGCCGGTTAAGCGGAGTGTTTTTCGATACCGGGGTCACAGGAAAATACACCGGCGAGGCGCTTAAGGACAACGATGAATGGGTTGTGTATAGCTGAATTAGACCAAGAAACGGGGTTCGAAGGACACGTTTTTTATTCAACACATTCAATTATAAGGATAATACAATGCATACAGTATAAGGTTGACATACATACAAACTTAGAAATAAAAACATTAGGCCTGAGCAAGCCATAATTGTACCGACTATGTACAGAAACAAAGCACACTAACTTGAGAGTGGTGAAACGGCACAGGCAAACAAATGCTGCAGAAGCAATGGGTGACACGAGATTGGCTGATTAGCGTTTCCGGGTGCATCAACTGCTATGGTCATTAGTCCTTAAGTGTAGTGCATGATTTTATCGCGGGACGTAGCGGTGATATCTCCCACTCGTTGAGATCCTGCGCCGACCTACACATCGGCTTGCTGGGCTTTCCCCAACCAGGAATCTCTTACCAGCGGGGCACCGCCTCTCCGCCCGGCCCACCCCTGCTTCCTCCACCGCCCACGCAGCCGGGACAAGCTCTTAGCTCCCTTCTGATTGGGTGGTTCTCTTGAGTGGTACTGCAGTGCAAGTAAGTTTGTGTATATAGGAGGTGAAGGCAGGGCAAGGAAGAGGAAGAAAAGATTTCGCGCTGTCCGAGGCCGTTTGTTAAGATACTGCTCCGGCATTCGCCTGGTTTCGATCGGGAAAACTACGGAAAACTATTTATCCGAGCAGTCGTACGCTAGAATTCTCCTTCAGACAGTGGCTAAATTCGACTTAGCTATCTAACTAGCGTCGAAAATCGGGACCGTCGGGACTCGAACCCTAGGACCTCCCGGTTTGATGAACTCCAGTGTCATCTATTGGTCCCTTGAGCCATCTAAGCTGGTGATCCATTGAAAAAATCGAATACCGTAAAGAAATAGCGAAGTGGTGTGGTTGATTCTCGGTACCTAAATCAAATCATCCGTAAACATCTATATCCCTAAACAATCAGGAGGATTGTTGAACCTAATGATGATAAAATATTTCTTGAAATGCAGGCATCTGGATAATGAGAATATCGGCATGGATTTCCAGCTAAGCCTAAGAAATGTTGAGGGAAATGTTAAATTCATCCCAATAAAGATTAATGTAAATTGTACGAGTATTTTTAATCATTTTGGAATTATTGTTAGTCCTGTAAATAATTTATATCAACGGTTAAAGCCTTACCGCAGCTTTTGTTTCACGCTACAAATGAAATAATGTGAGATACTATGAAATTTTTTTTAGAAAAAAAGTAGTTGCCATGACTCCCGCCCCAATCCTCGTATTTTATTCGGTAACTAGTACTATCAAGGTTTGATAGGACTGTGTTACAATGACAAAAGTGTGCGAACAAAAACCATTTTTTTAAAAGAAATTTGTTATCTCTAAGAGTTATGTGTGATACGTTGGGCACGTAGTTTGATGAATTCATATCCTTTTCAAAGCGATGCATCACAATGGAAATCGATACCTTATCGAAGTGCATTGCACCCACAAATGCACTGAATCCCAATATAGTCGCTCCTGGGCTTCAGAAGTAGTTATGGACATGTGCTCCGACGATACAAGTCATTCTAAAGCTGACAGGTGTTTCTATTAAGACAACCAAGTGATCAGGCAGGATTAAAGGGCTTGCTCTTGGATTGCATTACAAAGAGGCCACTGTAGGGGAATGGCAGTGTGTTTAAAATATGTTTTCCTTCGTAACGTATTCCATCGAATATTTTTCTTACATACATAAAACATAATGAAAATAAAATACTACAAACAATCTAATAGTTTGTTTATATTAAGTACCTAGAATGATTTTGTTTGCACAATCGAAATTGACGGTATCGAGTGCATAATTGAAATCGTGCAACAAACGATTGGATTTCTCTTGGATTATAAACAAAGTGAAGAAGTTTGTAATTTGAGAACTGTTGAGAAAATATAAATAGGTTAGTGTGTTAATCCAGTAAACAATGTGAGTTTTTCTTCTTTCATGCAAAACGTTTTTCCATACAATACTTTCTCTATACTACATAAAAATATTAATTATTTTTCCGGAATGTCATTTGGCTTTTCAGATTGATGGCTGCAGTGCTAGTAGCATAGATTTTGGCTCTGCGAGGACAGTGACAAGATAAGGGTGTTCGGCCAGGAGACTTGTCCCCAAGTCAGGAGACTAGTTATCCTAGAAATGGAAATTAAAATAATTTTCCAGTAACCTCATAACTTTGATTTTCAGCGGAAACTTAAGTGATCGTTTAAGATGGGTCTAATTCTACTCGCTTACTCTCGTATTTCTCCTTTAGTAATCTTTCAAATAGTCCTCACTGTTAGATATTGTGACATTTTCCACATAGCATCATTCCTCAAGTGTTTTAAAAAATAAACCAGAAAATTTAAGTAAAATTGTCTAAGAATAAAATCCTGATAGGACTGGGATTTAATAAGTTTATTCACTCGGGAACTATTTGCTATGAAGTGCTATGATGTGCTATGAAGCACTATCGTGCTTCTTTCCTTCTCGTGAATAAAGATTTATTTAAACCCCTCATGATCCAAATAACTACTCGGGTCATCGAAGAGTGTAGAAGACTATACTTTTAGAAGACTTTTAAAACAAAGGTAAATATTCGCTTAAAGTAGCACGACACAAGGAAGAAAGAAAATTCGCTGTTGTACATTCAGTTCATAAGAATAAATGAAAAATAAAATGCATTATTACTCCTCGTCATAATGAATATTATACGTTATTCATGTTTGATTAAATAACTAAAAAGCTCATTACTTCTAATTACATATATCAAGATTTCTCAGCATTTTTCAGATATTGCCACTTATTTTTCATAATGTAATTGACATATGTCAATTACTCTCAGTATGTATGAATGTATGTACTACTAGTAAATAGTATGTACTACTTAGGAGAATGTATATATACAGTTATTATTGTTGTCACAGAGTGATTCGCAAGGTCTTGATGTGAGAGACCAAAGGTGATGGACACTCGCAGTTCATAAATAAGGATAAACTAATATAAGTAAATAAGTCCACTATCGTTGAAAAACTTTAATTCCAGATGCTTTTCCCTTGTTTCGAGAACTAATCTTCAAATCCATGTTAGTCCTAGATTACCATCGATATATTATGTGTGCTTGGATAAAACAAGGCTGCAGAAAGAAAGATGATAAGATAAAAATTGGGCTTACATTGTAGTTAAAGATTGAGATGTGTGTGATTTCTGGTAGGTTAGTCGCTTTCAATCACGAAAAAAAGAGTAATGTAAGAAAGTAATAGATCTAATGAAATTATTTTATTAGTCAATGAAGTCCAATGGTAAAATCCCACTGCTAAATATCACGTTTAAATTATTAATCTCTGACATTATACATCCAATTAACTTTTTAATAAATACTAAAATTACTAGATATTAAGTCATTAGGATTTTTAACAAGGCATATTTAAAATCAATTAATTTGATTTAGGATTCTGGAAAGAAGCAAAATAACTTATTTTCATTTAATATTACACAGAGAAAAGAAGGATAATGTATAATTCGACATCATTCTTTTACTTTTCTGTATTGTTTCCTTATTATTTATTGTAAATAGTTTATTAAGTTATACTTTTATGACAAATTAAACATTGAGAAGCAAACGTTGAATGTCTGGAAGAAAAGGCAAGACGTTTTCAAAGTGATTGGGTACTTTGCAAGAAATTGTAGTAGGTTTAAATATATCAATACAGGTTTTGGAAACGTAGGATACATCATCTCCGTATGTTTGATATTTCGATCAATATTCTAGAGACATTGATGTGATTTTTTTAATATAAATTTAATTCAATAAAATGTGTATGATGTGCAAAAAATGTGCAAAATCTCAAAGGGAAAAGTCAACCTCAACTCTCAACCTCAACTTTATTTCCAGTAACGTTACTTAACGTAACGAATTCTTCGCAAGTGGGGATAAAAGCCATGTATTCACCTTTTTTATGAAAACACGAGACCATGTTCAGAAAATAAAAAAAAAAAGGTATCTTGCCTTCAAAATCTTCATTGTAAACGTGAACGTCTTCGTCAACGGTTCACAATGGAGTCTTTATTTCCCAACAAAAACCTTTCTAAAATACAGTTTCTCTATTGTATTTCCCCAAGACACTTTAAAGTCTTTCCACAAACTTAAGAAACTCCATTCGAGAGCCAAGTTCACGAACCGGGGCACTAAACAGTCCATTGGGATTAAAGAGAACGTTCAGAAAGTGTATCAGGGCACGCTTAGCGCCAAAGGTTTCTCATAAACATTTTGAAAATGACCAAATTAGTTAATTATGAATCTATAGAAAATCACAAAATCATCAGTTAGATTTAAAATTAATTATTCTACTTCTTTTGTTGAATTTCACACACCATTTCATCAAATTTAGAACGAAATGTTTCAATATTTGTATTTAAACTTTTTCATTATAATTTGTTTCAAATCGGTATTTTTTATGTAACTGAAATGTTTCCTATTTTCTATTCTCTCCAATATCAGTCTTTCATTATCTTCGTTATCCAATATTCATCATTCTTCAGCATGTTTTGCACTAATTTCCTCCATGATTCATAATGTTCACATTTCCATGGTTCCACAACTCCATGGTTCACATTTCAAATGCTATCAATTACGTTTTTTGTCATCTTCAGTCTTCGTTCCCGCTTATTATATAATAACACTCCACACAAAGCTGCAAGTAACCGTTCTGTACAGTAACCGACCTGTAACCGTCGTGCGTATGTAGTTGTATGTATACGGAGACAGACTATTTTTCATGATGAGTGGAGTTAATCAGTATGGTGATTATTCAATCGACATTCATTGAAGAACCAACCAAGTTAAGCTTCACAAGCCTCATTGAGAGAAGTCAAAGAGTAACTTCAAATCACTTATTTACTTTTTACATCTTGATAATCTATATGATCCGTCCAAAAAATATAAATTATTTAATCTCGGACGTTCTTAACTTACAAAAAGTTCTGCAAAAGAATGTCAAAAAAATTACGTATACATTCAAATGTGTGTATTCAAACAAATATATTCAAATCGTAATAAGTAATAATGAATGCTAGTACACGGCATAAACGCATCGGAAAATATCCACCGCAAGCTGGTAATATACTTGTATCTAAATAAAACACTGAAAAATTCACATCTGAATAACTTCCGAACAGAAAAATTATACTACTTGATCAACGATACTAAAATAACCGAAATTTTATTATCCCTCTCTCCCCAGTTTTAACACGGAAAAACGTAAGAGGTGAGATGAATTATAAATTTTTAAGACTCTGGATCCGCAACTTCCAGCCTAGAATGTTTTTATGTATTTATTTTATGAGTTTATGTTTTAATAATACAAATATAACACGATAAACATTGTAAGACCTAATCATGTAATATGTCCTTTACGCAAAATTAAATTTAAAAAGTTAAGTTTAGAATAATGTTACTTATGTGAAATACAGGAATAGAAATGACAGTATAATGCCCTTGAAAGCTTATAGTAGAACACGAAGATTTAAAAGCATTGGACTAGTAAGACTCCTAGAAATCGGAAAACTAAGAAAAAACAGTGAAGAATCGAATTTTCGAATCTTCAATTTTTTTATTTTTTTTGATAGAGGGACTCCAGGATTCAAATGTCTTATCCCAACATTTGGAAATTTTGTGAATGTTTTGGAAATTTGATAAAGATTTTGGAAATTCAATTCCGCCTCTCCGTGCGATGTAGCATCTAGATGAGCGGGAAACCGCCGCAACTTGGAGCAATCAATAGAGACGCCGTGCGAATACAAATCATGCGCTATAAAACCCTTAACAGAGGTTCACCTTCCAGACCCGATGTCGTTTGCTTTGCGCTCCCCTGGATTGCGGTACTTCGGGTCAAGTAGAAAATTCTTGACGGAAACTCGTGTGGAAAAAAATCCCCAGATTCAATAAAAATACTGAGTACTACTTGCGCAACTTTTCTTGAACGATGGATTGAAGAAATGCGGGCGGAGTGGGGGTATTATTTACCAAGTCGGCCACTTGAGTATTTACAATAATACCAGCCTCTGGAAAATCCAAGTCAACCTGCTACGTGTGCGGCCAGGTCATCGCTCTGGGTAGGTAACCGCAGGGACACTAGATACGATCTTTAGGTGCCTCCCTGGACCTGCCTCAGCCATTTCTTTACATAATGGTAATAAAGCTGAACAGAAGTTCTCGACCATGAAAGCAACTAGCTTTGACTAGCTTCTGTTTCGCGCCAACGAAGTTTTAATGCTTGGGATGTCATCAGTGCTCACAGCGAGCGTTTACCTTCAATTGTTATTGCTCAAGGGAGGGAGAAACAAGGTCATCGTTGAAGAAAAGTTATGCGAGTAGTATATTATAATAACATTTTGTACAGATGCAAACGAAAATCTGACATTGGTTGTAGAATGGATGATACATATTTATTTAAATACATTTTATGTGCTAACATATTTATTAATTATTTTTAAATTTTTTGTCTATGAGTAGGTTAATTAACATTTATAAAATATTTAAAGAAATAATTTTTATTTAAAAGAAACAATTGTTTTAATACGATAGTCTATTTAATTAAAAATTATTTTACACATACAAACAAAATTTTGGGATATTTTATGACTCTTTCCCGGCACGCGGGCCCCCATGGATGCGGACCCCTAAGCTACTGCTTAAATTGCTGGTAGGTAAACCGGATCCCAGCGGTCCTTTTCCCAAAAGAGAGCAAACTAATAAACTGCCTCACAATAGGTCTTAGATACTGAACGATTTGTTTCCCGGTACTCGATGATGAAGAGATGATGCTCTTTTTAACGAGGAATATCTGAATAATTTCAAACAAATTCTTTTCACTGAAGCCACGAAGGTATTATAGATGGCACATGGGTATATCGTGCGCCTGAGAGACATCTCGGATTATGAACATTAAAGATTTAAAGTAAAATCTAAACTTTAAACTTCATTTCGAATCAATTCGAACATGGTTTCAATAGTGGAATTCCAACTTTAACCCTTTTAATTTGATTTCACCAGACCTATTTCCATTCGAAAACACATGAAATATTCTCTTAATATATTTATTGTTGTATATTATAAAATAATTATGCAAGATATGAATAAGAAAATAAATTTTTGGCAGTTATTGAATTAGAATGTATTTGAAAATCATATAATATATTCTCTTCTCAAAGCTATAATATACTGACCAGTAAACAAATGGTTGTGACGTCCTCACAAAAACCACGAACATTAGTCTAAGTAAATATCATCTTGATGTCTGAATCTGGTTAATTGCCTTATCAGAATTTAAATTTCTTCGCCGTGCACATTAGAAACAAATCATCCATCTAATACCCTCCTAGACAGACTTGGTGGCGTAAAATTATATCTTTCTCAAATGTAAGACTTTCCCGGAGCAAGTCAATCTACGTCTATTTACAGACCACGCCATTCAGCCAGATGATGAAAGTCATCTGAGGAGCTATTTTCTTCCTTTCCCTGCGTGAAATTCGAAGCGTGAATGAAGTAACTCATCCTGATGAAAAGGTGATGCGGCGGCGAAGATGGAAGTGGCGCTGGCGATGGCGAGGGTGACAGTGGCGGCAGATAGCGGCGCCGCGCCGGTGGGAGGGAACGTGAGTAGCCGCCCACCGGCTGTGGGTAGCAGGGGTGGGCAGAGATGGTGCAACAGTGTGGATGGCGGTGGTAGAAGTGGTGGCGGAGGTGGAGGTGGTTGCAGTAGTGGTTGTGACAGTTATGGTGACGGTAGGGCGTTGGTGTAGTGGCAACGGTGGTGTGGTGATAGTAGTCGTGGTGGTAGAAACAGTGATGGTTCGGGTGCTAGAAGTGGTAGTTGTGTTGATGGTAGTTAGTATAGTGGTAGTTGTGTTGGTAGTTCTGGGGGTGTTCATAGTTGTGATGGTGGTGGGGTGGTGGTTGTGGTGGTGGGAGGTGGTGGGGTGGTTGTGGTGGTGGGAGGTGGTGCGGTGGTTGTGGTGGAGGGAGGTGGTGGGGTGGTTTAAGTTGTGGAGGTGGTTGTAGTGCTGTTAGCAAGAGTAGTAGTTACAGTGGAAGCTGAGGAGGCGGTGAAAGTGGTGGCGGTGTTTGCCGTGGTAGCGGCAGTGGTGGCAGTTACGGTGATGGCTGTGGAGGCGGCGGAAGCAACGATGGTGGCTGTGGACGTGGGGTTGCCAGCGGTGGTTGTAGTGGCTAAGGTGGTGGCAGTGGGGGTAGTTGTAATAGGGTTGGTTTTGATTGTAGTAATGGGGTTGGTTGAAGTGGTTGTGTTGGTGGTGGTGGTGGTGGTAATTGCGGTAGCGGAAATAGAGGTAGAGGTAAAGATGGCGATGGTGTCAGCGATAGAGGTTGATGGCGGGAGCAGTGGTTGTAGTTGTGGTGGCAGTAATAGCAATGGTGGTTGTGGTGAAGGTGGTGCTGATGTTGACGTTAGTTTGATGGCGGGAGCGATGGTGGTGGTAGTTGTGGTAAATGTGGCAAGGGAGGTCGTGGCGATTACGGTGGTGGCAGTGCTGGCTGCGGTAGTGACGATGATGGGTGGTGGAGGGGTTGCCAGCGGTGGTTGTAGTGGCTGAGGTGGCGGCAGTGGGGGTACTTGTTATGGTGATGGTGTTGGTTATGGTTGTGTTGAAGGTGGTAATAGCGATGGAATGTTTGATGGCGGGAGCGGTGGCGGTGGTACTAGTGACGGATGTGGATAGCTGCAGTGGGATGTGACCAGTTGGAGGTGGAAGTAGTGGCGGATGTGGGTAGCTGCAGTGGGGTCTGTCGCGGCCGCGGTCGTAGTAGTGGTTGATGTGGGTAGCTGCAGTGGGATCTGTCGAGTCGGCGGTGGTACTAGTGACGGATGTGGATAGCTGCAGTGGGATGTGACCAGTTGGAGGTGGAAGTAGTGGCGGATGTGGGTAGCTGCAGTGGGGTCTGTCGCGGCCGCGGTCGTAGTAGTGGTTGATGTGGGTAGCTGCAGTGGGATCTGTCGAGTGGGCGGTGGTACTAGTGACGGATGTGGATAGCTGCAGTGGGATGTGACCAGTTGGAGGTGGAAGTAGTGGCGGATGTGGGTAGCTGCAGTGGGGTCTGTCGCGGCCGCGGTCGTAGTAGTGGTTGATGTGGGTAGCTGCAGTGGGATCTGTCGAGTCGGCGGTGGTACTAGTGACGGATGTGGATAGCTGCAGTGGGATGTGACCAGTTGGAGGTGGAAGTAGTGGCGGATGTGGGTAGCTGCAGTGGGGTCTGTCGCGGCCGCGGTCGTAGTAGTGGTTGATGTGGGTAGCTGCAGTGGGATCTGTCGAGTGGGCGGTGGTACTAGTGACGGATGTGGATAGCTGCAGTGGGATGTGACCAGTTGGAGGTGGAAGTAGTGGCGGATGTGAGTAGCTGCAGTAGGGTCTGTCGCGTCGGCGGGGGTACTAGTGGCGGATGTGGGGAGCTGCAGTGGGATCTGTCGAGTGGGCGGTGGTACTAGTGACGGATGTGGATAGCTGCAGTGGGATGTGACCAGTTGGAGGTGGAAGTAGTGGCGGATGTGGGTAGCTGCAGTGGGGTCTGTCGCGGCCGCGGTCGTAGTAGTGGTTGATGTGGGTAGCTGCAGTGGGATCTGTCGAGTCGGCGGTGGTACTAGTGACGGATGTGGATAGCTGCAGTGGGATGTGACCAGTTGGAGGTGGAAGTAGTGGCGGATGTGAGTAGCTGCAGTAGGGTCTGTCGCGTCGGCGGGGGTAGTAGTGGCGGATGTGGGGAGCTGCAGTGGGATCTGTCGAGTCGGCGGTGGTACTAGTGACGGATGTGGATAGCTGCAGTGGGATGTGACCAGTTGGAGGTGGAAGTAGTGGCGGATGTGGGTAGCTGCAGTGGGGTCTGTCGCGGCCGCGGCCGTAGTAGTGGTTGATGTGGGTAGCTGCAGTGGGATCTGTCGAGTGGGCGGTGGTACTAGTGACGGATGTGGATAGCTGCAGTGGGATGTGACCAGTTGGAGGTGGAAGTAGTGGCGGATGTGGGTAGCTGCAGTGGGGTCTGTCGCGGCCGCGGTCGTAGTAGTGGTTGATGTGGGTAGCTGCAGTGGGATCTGTCGAGTGGGCGGTGGTACTAGTGACGGATGTGGATAGCTGCAGTGGGATGTGACAAGTTGGAGGTGGAAGTAGTGGCGGATGTGGGTAGCTGCAGTGGGGTCTGTCGCGGCCGCGGTCGTAGTAGTGGTTGATGTGGGTAGCTGCAGTGGGATCTGTCGAGTCGGCGGTGGTACTAGTGACGGATGTGGATAGCTGCAGTGGGATGTGACCAGTTGGAGGTGGAAGTAGTGGCGGATGTGGGTAGCTGCAGTGGGGTCTGTCGCGGCCGCGGTCGTAGCAGTGGTTGATGTGGGTAGCTGCAGTGGGATCTGTCGAGTCGGCGGTGGTACTAGTGACGGATGTGGATAGCTGCAGTGGGATGTGACCAGTTGGAGGTGGAAGTAGTGACGGATGTGGGTAGCTGCAGCGGGGTCTGTCGCGTCAGCGGCGGCAGCAGGGCCCCTTCCGCCAGAGAAGCTCGCTGTGTCGGCGGGGGCGGCCGGCGCGGCGCGCAGCCCTCCATTCCTACCCCTTCCATATCTCGCCGACCCACGCCCGCGCCGAACACCTGGCTTCTCCGATGAAGTGCATTGGCGCCGTCGATACCGTCTGTCACCGTCGCTGTCAGCCTGCTCCGCGCTCTATCACTACCCCTGGAGACCTTGTCCGTTGACGTCGTCCCATGTGCATTCGGGTCGTATATTCCGACGAACCAAACCACCACCGCCGAAGCATCATTATCGAAGAAGTAAGAGACTTCATATCTTCACTTCATCACGGCTTCTCATTGACCTTACTAATTACCAGAATTGCAATTGGGTTACATTGGCTTGGGAGGGAATTTGGTACAACTAAATAATGAAACCCTTTGACTAAGTGAAGATATATTAATTGTTCTCATATTTATTTTGTTATGATTTGTGACTCCACGTACTGAAAACCAACATTAATCAGCGTGGGGCTAGATAAAATATTTCCTTCTATTACATGTGTGATGATATGCACATATTAGTGTAAAAATGACACAAAAGGGTCTCTATCACACAATTATTTCATAAGTTTCATACTACATTCATTAATCTACAAGTTCTCATCCGTATGATGAAAAACTTCCTCCACTGTAGAGAACAGCTATTTCGCCCATATCCCATCTCTGTCTACACCCTGACAGTGTTCCTAAAACACAGGACTGAGGGCGGAAAAGGTTCTGAAAACTTTTTCTATTTCTTTCTATTTCATTTTCTATTCTCTTTTTAACTATTCCAATTTAATATGGAGCTTACTTTTATACATTTCTATTTGCTTTCAAATTATAATTTTTAAATGTAACGTAATACAACTGTAATTGCGATGATAATCAAATAATCTGATCTATCGCAATATCTTAAATTGCAATATTGTCCGTTTATAGTTTTATATCAACAGTTCATGTTGACACCATTTTAAATAAACGGTCAGATTTCACCCATTTATTAAAAGATTAGTTGACAATTTCTGAGAAAATACAAAATTGCAAATTTTCGAGGACCAAATGGGTCATCATCAGGCTTGTTGTGGGATGTATGCTCTACATCGTGAATTGGTGCCATTCAAAAATCAATTATTGTGATAAGCCATTGTCAAGGAACAATACAGCAACGGCAATGCAAATAAGAGAGTTCAATAACGGAAAATAATATACTATTTCATCCAAGACATTGACAACCGTTTGAGCCGAGCGTCAGAGAATGACTGTCGGGCGTCAAAAATGAAATGACAAATGTCATGTATTTTTTTTTCGCTACCTTTGATGTGTCCAAAAGACAGGCACGCGGTAGGCAGGGCGAGCACCAAACGTTCGTCGTTGGGCAAATAGTAAGCAATCCATCGATACAACTCGGGATTCGACAAGCCGATGCTCGCTCCTCGCCGCATTGCCGAAGTCGACTTCGGTTATAGTGAACTTCTGGGGACTAAAAGTTTTGGTTCACTATATCCAATGAAATCAAAATTAAATAGAATTTTCTCCACAATGACTGATTTTATTAATATACAGCAAAATTCATTATCAGCTCGAACTGAAAATTTCAATATCTTCTTTTGTCCTTAAAAAATCAATAATTTTCCATTGTTTGCTTCGTACATTTTTCATTAGTAATTTCTCTAGATCCTTCTCCAGAGTTTGTGCTCTCTCCATACTTGATTCTTCATTGTGCTCTGTCTCTAAGTTTCGAAATGCGGTCTTGATACTTTTCAATGCCTCTTGCACTGTTGGAATACCATCCCACTCTCCGAACACGCCTAATAACATACGAGATTCAATTAATTTTCAGGACATATTTCCTACGTTCACTCTAGCCGAGATTCAGGTTCATTATAATCGAATCTTCTTATGCTTATTTGTAATGTAAGTGAAACGGGACCAGTGAATTCAGTTCACTATAACTGAGGGTTCACTATATTCGAGTTCACTATAACCGGAGTCGATTGTAGAATGTTTGGAGCAAACTTTACATTCATTTCAGTGTAAGTGATATTTTCCAAGACTTTGAACATCTAGGACTATGAGCAACATGTACTTAACAATTAATTAGTAACTTTTTCGAAAAAAATCTTAAAGCAGCAATATTCCTACAGAATAATTACGATTATTGAGCACAGCTTTGATCACAAATTGAAGGACGCAATTCATCAGCTAGAATATATTTGTGGTTTAGGTGAAGACGATATTATCGTTGACTGGAAGTTCTTCAAAACACGTGACGCGAAAACACGTTTTCGCGATTTTCAATTATTCTGGTTTTCTTCGGATTTAACTAGATAAGAATCGGATTTCAGAAGCGTAATCACAGAATTCACATATCACCAAGTCGTAGCGTTAAGAATGCTGACTTTACGATGACCTACTTTAAACTAGAGGTGCTACAGAATGGCACAGACTTTCTCGTACCGATTTTTTCTAATTTCCTTGGTGTGGGCTGGGTCTTTCACCTTTAAGGTGATGCTCCATTCTCTGGCCACCTGCTAACTATCGTCGCCCAAAGTACAATTTTTTGACAATTTCTCAAGTTTTTGCTTTCAAAGTAGTACAACTGAATCTTTACATCAAGAATATTCAAGAAGAGTTAAAGCTCGTCCTAAATAGAAGTTTTCATTAACAAATTCGTAGTCGTTTTAAAGAAAATGGCGATTAAGCATTACTGTAAATGCGAAATTTGGATTTCTTTTTCACAGGAATCTATTGAGTTTTCGAAAAAGTTCGTTTGAAGTCATTTGAAGCATATTCACTCACAAAAATAATAATGCATACAAATCAATGGAAATGGCCATATTAAGAGGTATTTCAAGAAAATTATATTTGTGTAATTTTTGAAAAAACAAAAGCCAACACCCAAATGAACTTTAGATCATTTTAAACAGTGAAATTAGCACTATCCAATGGAAAAAAATTGTAGAAAAAATTTGGAACCATTTTGACAAAATAGCGTTTGAGCGTTTCTGAAAATGCGGAATTTTGAACTCATTTTATCAGAAAACTGTTGAGTTTTTGAGAAATACATTTCACATTATTTAAAGCACATTTACTCACAAATATAATAATGTAAAGAAATTGTCTCGAATGTACGTATTAATGATGTGAGAGATAAATCAAAATAATTAATTTTTTTTAAAAAACAAAAGAACAGAACAAAATGATATTTATGTCATCAAATAGGGTTTGTTTGGCACTACATCTAACAACAATTTAAAGAAAACATTTGGAGCCGTTTTTGAGAAATTCATGTTTTTGTAATTTTTTAAAATTGCAAATATTGCACGCACTATTGCACGAAATCTACTTTACTTTTCAAAAGCTTTACATGACCATAATGAAAGAACTATTTATGGAAAACAAATTTCATTTGAAGGAAAGATTTCTATCTTTAATTTTATAGTTGTAGGAAGACGCCAAAAAAATAAAACTTTTGCAAATTTCGAAAATTCAGAGTTAACCGTGAAAATCGGACCTATGCCACCTTTATAAGTGCATTCTACTTTATTCTTAAAACAAATTTAAAGAAAAAATTTGTAGCGGTTTTTTAGAAAAAAAAATAAAATGTCCGGGGAGCTTCATGTGAATACTCCTAAATTTAAAAAAAATTGTTTTTCAAGATTTCAAAGCTTCAACTAAAGCCAACTCCACACGGGTTTCTTCAATTTGGAAAAGATCGTACGTGTGGTTCAGGCGCTAGAAGTGTTCACAGACGGACGGACGGACGGACGGACGGACGGAGTGAACAGACAGATACACGGACAGACGTTTTGAAAAAAACAACACATTTTGGTATCAGGGGACCCCAAAACGTGTGTTTCCGTTGAAATCTGGAGATCGATTTTCCGCAGCACAACGTAACTTTCTCTATACTACTTTATATTACATCCGTATATTACATATATTTATATTATATCCGTACTTATATTACACCCGTATGTATACAATGTATACCCGTATGTATACAAAGTTATAAACAATTTTGTTAAATTTCAAAAGCAGAAATCAGATAAAATGCAAAATTATATGACTAATGTCTTTTGAACTTTTAACTTTAAATACTGTTTTTGTTCACTTAAATGTTCTATTAGGAACCGAAACCCTTTCACATGCATATAATAATATCTTACTGGAAAGCTCTTAATCGATTTTCGGTAAAAATTGTTTCATACATTTTATTGAAATCGTTAGATTGTTTACGAACCTTCAATTAAGATGTGATACATCACATCTTGCTATCTTTCAATTTGAATGAAGTCCTTAAAATACTTTATCGATGTACTATCTTTTCTACTCTTTCCTCGCCCATCCAATCTTTGTTGCGAGAACATGTTATCCGGCTCTATCTGCTGTAGTTTGGAATTGGTGTTACAGATATTCTACGCAAACAGAAGAAATCCATTGTCTCTAAGTGGACAGATCTCCTGAACGTGAGAAATAAAAAAAATGTACAAAGATGAAATATTTCTTTTTATATCTTCAATTTTATCATAATTATAGCTAAAATGCATTTCCAAGTATATTATTGTAAAACAGTTTTAATTCAACTATTATTTTCTATATATAATATTTTTAGATTTGGAAGTTTCATTTTAATTTTAAATAACCTCATTTCAATGGAATAATTCGAGTATATTTATAAGTTATGCATAAATATGGGAGAAAATTCCAAACACTTAAAGTGTATTATGATCCTTTTTATGTGAAGAAAATGCACAAAGATTTAAAAATATGGTAAAGATTACATTTTAATCGACGTGTTTCAAATCAATTCTTTACAATATCATGCATTTTAATGAATTCCATAACAAATGTTTAGTCAGAGAAGGATTTGAAGAAATACTGATTCACATGTACGTTGCTTTTGTAGTGTTCTTTCGTATTGTACTACCAGCGCTAGGGTGTTGGAAATAAATAGTATAGATCCAGTACGAATATAATGGCCATATATTTAGACAGAAACTTGAAATTCAGATCAAAATTAATTTATCAAATACTCTCTGTGGAAAAACACGAATTTATGGACATTTCCAATAAAACTATATTCACCTTCATACGAATGCTATTTGTGTTAACACTGAGCTTGTTAACCATGACCGGGACAATCACTGGGTTCCTGATTATGGCTACGGTAATTTGATCGTAATTTCTGACCTAGGGTCAATGAGTCAGACGTGAAATAATGTGGTCATAACATTCGTTGGTTGGCATACGTGTGGGAGTAATTTCAAGGGGGAAGGCTAGCTGACAATCTAAAGAATGAGTCACTGAAACATAGTAAAACTGAAGATAGAAGGCGCGTGCATGAAAAATATGTATTAGTACACGAAAAGAACTGTTTTTCAGATGAAGCTCATCGTTATCCCGGCCAGCCTCAGTCCCAGTCCTCTCGTCATTAAAAGTATCCCAAACTTCAGTCGGTTGCTGCTGTTTATTATTAATTATGAGAGCATGCCTTGTTATAATTTATTGTGGCGTCTACCTTAATTTCTAATGAATTGTACAGGTTTTATTAACTGTTGTTAAAAACAATTCTGTGTCTCAAGAATACCATTTGTTTCTAAAGAATAACTGAGTACTAGTTCTCTGTACCTCAGAATTATTATTTCCCCCCCTTTTTTTCTAAAATTCAATTTAGCAGTTCATATTTAATTTTCACTTTTTATTTGTTCTTGTCTGCTTTTCATTCAGGTATCTACTTCATTCCAAATGAGATACATGAATAAAGCGTTATTTGTCAATCAGGTTTTGCTTTGAAGCTTTGTAAAATGGAATAAATTGTGTTTTGTTAAATAAATAATCATGCTGGTAAAGAAATTATCCTAATTATGAGGTATGTGAAATCTCTGCTTGAGTAATAACACACGAACTGTGAACTCTGAGAATGAAATGCATTTATAATATGGCGTTAATTCGGAAATTTCTTAATAAATCTTAGGCTTTATTGAATTAATATGGTTAGCATAGAACAAAATTAGGTTTTACAACGAGATTCAATCTAATCTTTTGACGAAGACAGAGGCTCACTCCAACCATATGATGCAAATAGTTAAGAATGAACAGGGTGCTTATGACATGAATGAATTACATTTATATACCCCACCAAAAGCTGAGATATATCGACATGAACGTAACAGGACAAAGGATTTTAAAATATTTAGAACTGGATCAACGAAAAAAATGTAAAACCTGAAATGTATCATTTTCCGGAAACTTCTGGAACATGAAAACGACTACTCATTTTCACAATTTTGAATTAAATTGTATGTTTTTTGATAAAACACGAGTAAATACATAAAATACGTTCGTACCATATAAATGAAAATTAAAAATTATTAATCAAGCTCTTAGTACTTAAATTAAGAAGGTCATTGTACAGTAATCAGATTTACAGTGATTATTATCGACATCGGTTTTCTGATGATCTTCGACGTATTCCATCAGTGCAGGAAATTCTAATACTTTTGAATATCTTTATTAATGAAGAAACATCGATGTTGTAACGTCCCGACTGTCAAAGTTCTCGACTTTATCGATGAGCTATTGGGTCAGGCGCAAACACTTCCACTATGACGAACATTACTTTACGGAATATACCAGGCCCTGTGGAGAGTTGTGTTGACTCTCGTTTGTTTGTAGGATCTCTTTGACCTAGGATCCCTTCGACCGACACAAGCAACTGCAATGCGTTTTAAAGCACCATCTTTCGCGTATCGGGTACCGGCGACAGACTTGCAGAATTCCTTCGAGTTCGCGATTGCTTTAAAAAATGTAAGGGCGCTAGATGGCAGAATGGCGAAAAAACTTTCTGCAAAGCAAGAAAATAAAAAAAATAAGGTTTCATTGACAGTGAAAAGAGGAACTACAGAACACGAGGAGAGTGGATTAAAGACAAGAATCACGATTCACCAATCACGAGAGAAGTTTAAAAAATCTTACTTTCTGAAACATGTTTTAGTACTTTGATAGTGATGTGATATATTTAGCAATATTTACTTGCACATTGCAATTTCGGTTATAGAATTCGTGTCTAAAGTAATTTTGTTCTTCGGTTTAGAAAGCAATCGTTGTTGTATGTGCATTGCTTGAACCGTGTTGTATGCTCATCTTCCTCGTTTAGTCGAATTGTATAATAAATTCGATTCAATGTATTGAATCTTAAATAACATAAAAGAGCTCAATTAGCCTTAGTAACTAATCTTCAGCCAGTACTGCTATCTCTTCGCAACGTCTATTACGGAAATAAATAGAAAACTAATCGTACGTTTGCAATTCTTATTCTTTAACCTTTAATAGTATCTAGTCAGGAAAATAGTCACGTGAAATTTCCGACAATGGGATTAATAAAAAATAAAGATTTAACCCCATTTGATACATGTAATCCACTCGTGATATTTTAATGTAATGAGATTACCTCACCTCGAAATCTCCGACAATTACAAGCCACCAATACACTTAAAATTAATTATAAACATGAACAATACTTTCAAATCAATTATGTATATTGCGTTAATTTCTATATATTATTATTATATATTATATTTCTATATATTATTATTATAATATAATAGATATAATATAATATTATATCTATTATATTATATTTTTCTCTGTTTTCTTAAAGTCGATTATTGACCCCTGGATATTCCTGAGATGAAGCGAAATTTTTAATGCCGTTACTAATATTAGATGCATGTTGATTTATCTTTTCGGAAATATATGGCTTCATGTCGACAGGAGGTGCAAATGGTGAAGTAGCTATAATCCAGTTTTATATTTTAAATGAAATGAATAATGAGGCATTGATTCAGTCCCTGCTGATAAATTACAATCAGAAGTCAGTATACATCAATCTAAATTCATACATACGCCTGAAAGGGACAGATAACAGACAGCGTACACACAGAATTAGGTGAGACATACGAGGGAAAGTAGAATCTGCGAATACCTGTTAATGATTCGAAGTAGTGTCTGAACAGTTCGCCGAATTCTTTTACGTTTGCTCCATTTACAAAGCAACGATGGCGTGGATAACCTGAGTTGAATTTGCCACTTAAAATTCAAGCAATTTCCACATCCGAATTCTTGGTACCATCTATTAGCAAACGAAGGCATCACCAGGTCTGATTAATATTGACTGAAGTATGAATAGTTTTTGCTACTCTACGATTTGATACATCCGTTTAATAAACGATTAATTAAGACACTACATAACCGAACAGATAATTTTATGATACATGTCTTTTGAAAATTAAGCCACGAAAAATACAACATTCTCAAATAAATAAGATCTACGGTCTGTCATATACTTTTTTGAGCTGTGATGTCATAGTGGGAGAAAATATACACGGTATTACGAACGACACGAGAGATACTTCTGTATGTTTCTGGCTGAACTCTTTTACAATCGAAAGTGGCATAAAACAATTGCAAGTTTTCCAAACGTAAGCACACAAACGCAAGCTCGTTTCAGTAAGATTTATTATTTATTTTCCTGATTTTCTTCGACCTCTAATACTCCTTAATTATATAATAAATACACTTTTTAAAGAAATTAAAATAATCTACATTTTTTCGTTAACAATAAAACAGCAGTATTTTCTTTTTATCAACTTGTTTCCATACTTGTGTAAAACTCAGGTACAATAGACCAATGTTTCTTTTTAATGGATTTTTGAAGACAGTAAAGCTGACATTTACAAATACGAACTTTGATGACAATGATTTCTTCCACCGAATCTCAATATAACATTTCATCTACATTTTTACAATTTCATGTATAATAATACAGTCTTAAACGTCTGTATGTTGATCTATGTATTCTGCGATCACACCCGAAATTCATAAGAAATCATATCCACGCATTTGTCACTGGAGAATTCATGTTATTCCACAATTTTAAGACTCAGTTCTTGAATATACAAGGTAATCAACCTTACCTCATCTGCATGGCGGCAAGGTATTTAACATATTCACCTACATACAAAAAATATTGCTAGAACTGTAAGCCAAGTTGGCCATTTTAGCAGCAATATCATCTTGTGTTTGCAAATTGTTACATTTCGCAAACCCATTGGGTATTGTTGTTAAATGTCAGTGAACGCACACACGAACCGATCAGACACAGTTTCATTAATTCACAGTTTTCTAGATAAATGGGAAGTTTGACAATTCATGTCCTTCATATAACTAAAGCAAGTAACTTTCCGCAGAACCCGACACACAAACACTGCACAGCAATGTCTTCTTCTCGTGACCCCTTAGCCTTGAAAACTTACTTATTGCTCATTACTAGCCATCATGAGAATCTTGAATGCCTTATTTTGACGGATATTTGTTTACCAACATTTGCAGCCACATAAACACGCAACACAAACACACAATGCAGAGTCACCTTTTTTTTCTAGATTATTCAATGTCAGCTGCCCGCTTATTAGTAATCATTTTACAATCCTTGACGACCTATCTTTGATATTTTAGAATCCCATTATTTTAATCGCCATGGAATTTGGTGCACAGCATAAACCGACTTGCCGAGCAAAGTGGCTCAGGGCGTAGGGCACTGACTTCGCATTCGGAAGGCCCGGATTCAATCTCCGACCATCCTACCCGGAGATTTTGCAGTTTTCCTCGGTCTTCCAGACGCATGCTGGGATGGTTGTTCTGAAACGACACGACCGCGAAACCGGCGTCGCTAGCCGAATTCGTTATCTACGTAAAGCCACGAAGGTTAAGCGAATTCGCGACATTGGGTGACCGACAAGGAAGCCCGGGATCAAACGGCGCCGAGGCCAATAGCCCTTTACGGGACACATCTTTGATCCCGGTGAATAAGCTGATGAACACTTAATTTTACAGGAGAGCAAACAACAACGTTTAAATGAATTAAATCAGAGATTGATGATAATTAAACGAAGGTGATATTCAAACAAAACTATTTTAGAGTAGGTTTTGTTTGAATATCATTAATCCCATTAATTTATATTATTAATATTATTACTAATATATTTATTTATTTATTTATTTATTTATTATGTGTAATTAATTAATTATTATAATTAATTGTATTTAATTAATTAATTATAGCATTAGTTTAAATATATTTTTGCTCCCCTGTAAAATTAATTTGTTTGACTTATCAGCTTATTCACCGGGGTCAAAGATATGTCTAAATACAAATACAAAAAATTCAACCAAATTGGAGAGCAACTGCAGTGGCCGCCGCGATCGCGCGCGGCGCTGGTGTACTCACAAGAAGGGGTTGCTGCGGATGCGGTCCACGTCCTGGAAGTGCACGCGGCGGCCGTGGAAGGCCGGGGGCCGGTTGGGGGCGGGCATGGCGGCCGCCTCCGTCCACGCAGACGACGTCGTCCCGGGCGCCGGCTCCTCGTCGCACGCGCGCTCTGTCATCTGGCGGCGGCGGCGCCCGGCGACAGGCGACCGGGCATGGCGAGCGCCGCGCGCGTCGACCACGACGGCGCCGACGTCAACCGAGGAGACGACGAAGCTGGAGCACACCTACACGGTGGGGATGTCGACAATGCCGACGGTTGCGACGTCAACGGGGAAGACGATGGTGTTGGCAACACAGATGACGAGGGTGACGTCAACAAAGACGACGAGTGCGACGTCAACAAAGACGATGAGAGCGACGTCACCAAAGACGACGAGGGCGACGTCACCAAAGACGACGAGGGCGACGTCGACAAAAACGACGAGTGCCACGTCAACAAACACGACGAGGGCAACGTCAGCGACGAACACGACGACGGCGTCAACAACGAAGACGAGCAGGAAGACGTCGCAAGCGCCTCGCGATGGCGCCCAGTCCGCATGGCCGCGAGCCCCGCGCACTACTGACCCACGGCTCCGCGCTCACCGCCGCCCGCGCCGCCGCCTCCGCCGCCGCCCGCGCCGTCGGCACCGCCACCGCCGCCGCCGCCCGTCGAGTTCAACATCCGCGCGCGCTTTCGGGGGACGGCGCGCGTCATCGCCGATACAGCGGCCGCCCGGCGCTCGCGACGCGCCGCGTTACGTCGCAAGCCGCCGCCCCTGCCGCCGCCCCCGCCGCCGCTGCGACGCGCTCCGGGAGCAAGGTTCCCCCTTATCCTGCGCGCCCCGCCGCGCGGATAAGGCTGCGGCGCCGGGCGGAGAGCCGGAAAGCGCTGCGCGTGGACCGGAGGCGGCTCCTGCTTGTCTGGAGGCGCTCTCGCTCGCGGCCGAGCTGATACGGGGCGACGTCTTCCCCCCTCAAGGTCGCGTCGTCTGCTGGGCTGAGAATTATTGGGGGTCTTCACTGGGAAATGCACTCGCGTCAGCCATGCGTGGCTTTCTTGTGTTCGGAATTTTTTGTGTTATGTTTAATCTGTGCACTTATATGTCTATATTCACTACTTTTCATTCACAACTTTCAGACGAACTTTCTCCGTTTTTACGAGATGTGTAGGAGTTGTATTTCCTTTAAACAAGGGTTTGGTCAGATATATATTCACAGCTTTGTACAAGGGTACTCGAACTCAGGAGATGATTCCCTAAAATGCGTTATATAATTCACAACGATATCGCTCTCGTAACTTTTTTTCGTCGCACTAATTGGTTTTGCTATGGCATCTCGTCACACTTGAAACACTTGAACACAGACCACGCCCTCGTGGTTCGTCCTGAGATCTCGTTACGTCATCACATTCATGAGACGACGTTGCTCCCTGATCTGCCAACCCATTCACAACACTTCCTTATCTACATGAAGTTACACACTGTTTCTTACTTCTCTTTTTCCGCCTGGGGCGCGCTGTACACAACACTGCCCCACTACGTCAGCCGACGAGAGTGACGTTTCCTCCCACTCAAACACGATCCCGCTCTTCTGCTACTACTACGCTGCTATTCCTAAGGTACTCAAGGAACTTCGCCTCCAACGCTACGTCCCGAGTCGACTTCTCTCACTAACCTCCTCTTCTCGACTTGCGTCATGGTTGTGGGGTCACTATTTTTCCAGCAAAATGTTTCCTCACACTAGTAAAACAAAATATTTCTCCACTTCTTTTATTGCAAACACTACGTCTTCTCACCTTCTCAGACAAATCCCCCACATCTTTCTTGGCGCACGAACTATTGACAACTCACACCGCGGATAATAAACTCAGGAATATAGAGACAACCGGCGTTGCACAGCGGTGATCGCCACGCGCTACGATCGGTCACGTCCTCCGCTCAGGTGAGTGGGCCGCATCCAAAGAACCGAGTGGGCGTCTTACGGTACCCCTCGAACACTCGATGACTCACACGGATATGCGAAAAACGACACAACAGACACACGTAACTTGACGTTGCGGCGGCTGTCGGTGACTACCGCTGGAAGTAAGCAGATGAGCGAGGACAATCGCGGAGAGCAGACGAGCCAAATCGTAGGAGAGCGGGGATGTCGGTATGATGGACGTGGGAAGTAGTAAGAGGGGCCAATTGATCAAGTGAGAGAAATGATGGCCCCGGTAATGGGTAGATGAATTAAGGCTTTAAAGGTGAGCAGTCGGTTGAAGACGTCGGCGGTAGGCAGGTGAGTGAGAGGGTTGTCTTACAGGTAACGAGCGAATGTGAGCTATTGAATTTGTGGTAAAGTAGAGGAAGGAATTGTACATAAATACGTGAGCGTAGCCAGCTGAGCGCAAATGAGTGAACTTGTTGGCGGAGACGGATGTTAAGATTTGGGGATGAGAAGGTGTGTGAAGGCGATGAGAGTGAGCAGATGAGTGAAGACTGCAGGGCGCAGATGAGAGACGTTGTTAGCAGAGAGCAGCTGAACGTCAGAGCTGTGGTGAGCAGATGCGTGGAGGTGTTAAGGGCAAGGATACGCGTGAAGGCGTTGAAGGTGAGGAGACGGATGAAGACCGCAGTACGCAAATGACAGAAGTTGGTAGCGGCGAACAGTTGAACGTGAGAGTTACGGTGAGCAGATGCGGGAAGGTGTTGAAGGTGAGCAGATGCGCGGAGGCATTCAGGGTGAGCAGATGCGCGAAGGCTCAGACGGTGAGCAGACGTGGGTGAGCGCCGGTGGCGAGCAGCTGAAGGTGGGCGTGGTAGGGCGCGTGCCCAGACGCTCCGTACGTCAGTGGCGGCGGGGGGACTCCGAGGCGATGGCGGCGGCGGCCAAGCGATCTGTCTTGCGTCGAGCCGCACCGCGCCGCGTCGCGCCAAGGCAGGCGGCCCGCGCGCAGACTCGGCCCCGCGCCGAACGCCGCCGACGCGCCTCCGCACCTGCAAAGAGCGAGCGTCGCTTCAGCTCTACATTGTCAGAAATACCATTAAATTTAATGTAGTGTAATGTGTTGTACATGAAACTTAATGTAACCGTGTACATTAAAAAGAGCTTAACATTGTTGTACATTAAACCTAATGTAAACTTGTACATTAAAAGAGCTTAATATATTTGTGCATTAAACCTAATGTAAACTTGTACATTAAAAAGGGCTTAACATATTTGTACATTAAACTCAATGTAGACTTGTACATTAAAAAAGAGCTTAACATATTTGTACATTAAATTTAATGCACACGTTAAAATCAGTGTAGATTAAATGTAGATGTTCTCCCGTTCCCCTGCCTCTCATCATTTATGACGTATATCCATAATCACCAGTCACGAGATCATTCATTCATTCATTCATTCATTCATTTAAGATATGACCATAAAGCTTTGACTCTTGAATCCTAATGTACTTGTATACATTTAAATTAATGTGCGTTCATGATAATTACTTTAATGTCATTTTCATTAAAGTAATACGGCAATTTCTGACATGAAGGCATGCATCATCGACAATAAGCATGGACGTTTCGATTGATTGATTAATGATTCCTGGCACGTCAACTGCTAAGGTCATTAGTCCCGTAAGTGTAGCGCATGATTTTTTCCTCGGGAAAATTCTGGCACCGTCGGGGTTTCAACCTTTTGGTAAATGTACTGCAGTGATATTAGTTGATGCCCTGAGCCCCCCCCCATTAAGAAATACTGATGATTTCACCACGTGGCACGACTCATAGCTATCTAGCTAGTGTTGAAAATCCTGCCACCGTCGGGATTCGAACCTAGGACCTCCCGGTCAGAGGCACTGCAGTGCCATCAGTTGATGTCTTGGATACCTCTCCTGGTTGACGTTTCTAAATATCGATGATTCAATTTTAAAATCGATGTTCAAATACATCGACTCAAAAGCATCAATTTTTTAACGTCGATGTTTTTAAAATATTGTAGTATTCTTTAACATCAGTGTTCACATGCGGAGGGGGATTCAAGTCATGGTGTTGTTGTTTATTAATTGTCATTGGAATTTAGAAAAAGCAAAAGCAAAAATTACTCAGAATAATTATGAATATGAAATGTTTAACTTCTTGGATTAATACAAAAATGATACGCTACATTTTCTAAGAAAATTTGACTAATTTGTTCTTCACTCTTGCTGACATTAGTTCGAAGAATGTTGAAATTATAGATAACTGAAAATTATTATAATTTTTATTATCATATTTTTATTCAAAAATAAAAATACCAACGAAGAAAAACATCGAGCTCAAAGCATCGATGCTTAAAAAACGTCGGCGTCAATATATCGATGTTCAGTACATCGATGTTCGTGCAAAATATTGCTGTTTTGAAAATATCTACATCGTCGCAATAAATCTAGAGCAGAGATTTTCACATTTTTCTGTAAATGGCATCAGTGTGTGACAAGACCAAATAGCTAGCACAGACCAAAGAAAATAGAAAACGAATACGAGAAAGGCTGTGCCATTCTGTAGCACCACTAGTTTAATTTTGAAAAATGGTTTAGTAAAGTTTATAATTTATGTTGGAGTGTGTGTGGGAGGGAGGTAATCTGACAGTGACAATTAAGATTAAAAAATAAGAAGTTGAAGAACTGATTAGTGATTATCGTTTTGAATTTGCCAAAAATAATAGACTTCTTTATGGGCGAAAACTAGACTAATATACTTTTCAGATTTCTCCTTTCACTACTTTGCTTTGTAAGAATGTTCGGTTTAAAGGGAGATAAATTAATGCTGTTTTTGTTTTCATAATACTTTTATCATTCAAAAATAATATATTGATAACGTAAAAACATCTAGCAAAAACATTCATGAGAAAGGGAGAAATTTAAAAAAATATTAACATTTTCTATGGCAATACGATGCTCCTACAACAATGTATATCAAGCTACAAATATCTATTTTGGATGACAGTGACCACTTTTTTAGCGCCTAAGACTAGCGCGCACTGGGTCGAGGTGGCACGGACGGGACGGGACGGGACGGGACAGGACAGGACGGGACGGGACGGGACGGGACGGGACGGGACAGGACACGGACGACAGGACGGACGGACGGGACGGACGGACAGGACGGGACGGGACAGGACGGGACGGGACAGGACGGACGGACGGACGGGACGGGACGGGACGGACGGACAGGACGGGACGGATGGACGGACGACGGACAGGACGGACGGGACGGACGTCGGACAGCCGGGACGGGACGGACGGACGGACGGGACGGACGGACGAGGAGGGGACGGGACGGGACGGACGGATCGGGACGGACGGACGGACTCGGGTCGGGTCGGGTCGGGTCGGGTCGGGTCGGGTCGGGTCGGGTCGGGTCGGGTCGGGTCGGGTCGGGTCGGGTCGGGTCGGGTCGGGTCGAGCCGAGCCGGACGAGGCCAGGCCAGGCCGGGTCGGGTCATTGGTACGGATGGAATGGCACCTCGAAATGTCCAGAATTCACACTTTAATCAATTATCACAGACATAAATTCAACACCTTAGACGATTTTCAACAAACACACACTTTTAATCTTGGCCAATCATATCAATTTCCTCGACGAATACTTTCAAGATTTCCGAAAGATACATTCAATCCCCCATAAACTACATTATATTTATGACCTTCCTCCCCCATTCAAAAAAATAAATATCTAATTACAATGTTTAGTCTAATTGATTTATATTTTTATTGTAATATTGTTAATAATCCCTCCCTCAGGTTCCCTGTGAGATCCAAATCATCAGTTATGTCAATTTGTAATGTGAAAAACCCTGAAAGACATTCTAGTCGAACGGCAGAAATACATTTTAAAAGAGAGAAATGTCCAGAAGATCTTTCCTTCGGACTTATTGCAAACGGCGGACGGTGCGGATCGTCCCGCTACGACCGTGACGGCCTAATAATAGTACGTCGTTCCTGCAAACCTCTCCTCATTGAGCTTGAAATCTTACTGTACTGCGGTTTTTATAGACTTGAACTACACACAGTGACATGTAAGCTCCCGATTGGAGAACTGTCACAGCTGACGAAACGTCAGGTCCCAATCTGAGAACCGCACTATATTGCCTTGCCTATTTACGCACGAATCTGTGGTTTTTGTCCAATTGGAATCACTTAACGGCGGGTTCATATTTTCATGCAATAAAAATGTTTATAATTACAACAGATGTCGTTGGAATCATATTCATAAAGAGTCAATATCAACAGCTCACTTCATGAAATGTACACGTACATTACTTTACATTGCCAGATGACATTCTTAAGTTGATATATAAGTTTAAGTATAGTTTTTTTAAATAAGTTAAGTAAGTTTAGTATATTAAGTACGTAAGTTAAATATGCAAGATAAGGAAATTGTTTTGTGGAGTACAGCTATTCTAAATAATTAGAGACTTTACTGAGTAACTGAAGCTCCAAATTTGTTCTTTAATTTTATTCTCGAATAGGGCAAAGCTGGTTTATGAAAGTGGCGCATACTTCATTTTCATTGAACGCTCTTAATTTTCGGAAATTGCAAAAGTTGTATGTGCAAGAAAGTATGTTTTGGTTGTACCACTACATACAAGCACTACATTCAAGTTCATTATAAGCTACATGACTTGCATGTAATCGTGGACGTAGGTAGAAAACTATATACGAGATATAAAAGGGACAATTTTTAATTTAGTTACTCTAATTTTTAATTTATCCCTACCTTTCTGTTAGCTCTCAAAAACAAATCGGTAGTCGCCTAAAAGTGGTCAATATATTTTTCTGAAATGGGTCAGTAGTCTTGTAAGACTGGGAAAGTATGCCCCAGTTTCAACTTCTGTGAAATTATGAATTGGTAAATATTTTTTTAACGAAAAAAGGACACGTGTTCTCAATATAATCTCTTTATTTATCTTGTATATTTGCAAAATATTCGTGTTTATACATAAAATGAAGCTCTATATTTAAAAATTGACCATATCATAATCTCAAAGCGTACGTTTATTAATTTAGTGGGATAATAATACACAAGTTGAGTTAAAATAAAAATAAAATATTACACATTAATCGTTTGTGGGTCATGTTAATGGAACTGTTGCATCACGATTCTTCGGCTTGGAAATGTAGATTTCAAAAAGTCGAAGAATGCGAAATGCACATTCAACCTGTCAGTACCATCACAGGTTGATTTAGAGACGAGGTAAAACACTTTCCCCTCTGCAAGTACGAGAAGCTTGGGAAAAGGTCTATGGGAAAAATTGAGGCACCTATCTCGAAGGTTATGTTTTGATGTATACTTGTAAGGAGCATTCAACAAGAAACGAACCGGATGCCTAGGAACAAAAACCAGTACCTGAAGATTACGTGGTCCTGGTTGTTGAGGCACTTGTCCTACTACGACACTAGGCGGTGAATGACTGTCTCGTAAAATTCCTGAGAATGCGTTGTGAATCAATTCGGCACATACTGCTTGATGTCGTTGTTCGAGGTGAATCATTTTCCTCTCAGAGCGTTTTCGAGGGAACCAAAATGGTGGAGATTGCAAGGAGAAAGGTCTGGACTGGATGAAGGGTGACCGAGAACCTCCTACATGAATTTCTGTAAGCACTGTGATTGTGTTGACCGCATGAAGCCTTGCATTGTCGTGGAGCAGCATGATCCCAGAGGTACGTTTGGCTGGTCGTTTATTGCAGATATGCAAGTAGGATGTTCTCGGTCACCCTCCATACAATGTAGACGTTTCTCTTCCTGCGATTATGTCATTTTTGGTCCCCTAAAGGCGGCTCTGAGGGGCAAATAATTCACCTCGGACGACGACCTCAACCAGTACGTGCGGAACTGGTTCACAATACCTTCTCGGGAACTTTCCGACACATTCACCGCCTGTTTTAGATAGATAGATAGATAGATAGATAGATAGATATTTATTATTCTGCAGGTAGGTATATACTACCTGGTGGCAGAACACTACAATTTACATATTACAAATATTAATTTTAAATTATTTAAAGACAATAATAATAACAATAATAATAATAATAATAATAATAATAATAATAATAATAATAATAAGCTAACAATAATAGCATTAACTACATTTTATAGCTGACCTGCACAGTTATTTTAAACTATTAAATACAAGACTACACGACTTTTTAATTACACTTCACTTCACAATATTTGAAATTCACTTCTCTTTCTACTTCTATACTGCACTACACTGCACAACATGTCACCACACTTCAATACAATACTACTTTGAATATAATTATATATTTAATACAGGAACGCATTTAATAGTAATTAACACAATAATAATAGCAATAAAATAACAATAATAATCAAATGATAACTGATATAATAATCCAACTTTTTAAATTAATTAAGTTTACAAATACCATTAGTTAATTTATTTTTAAATCTTTGAACACCTAGAGGAAAGGATTCTAAGGCTATCGCAGGTAACTTTTTCCAGTCCGTTATTGTTCTATTTGTAAATGAAAATTTTCCAATATCTGTTCTCTGTGGCCTAAACTGAATTTTGTGCTCGTGATCCCCCCTACGAAAGTACGAAGGTTTACCCAGTCGGATGTAGATATCTTTCCAAGCTGGATAACCGACATACGCTTCGTACAGGGCACAGAGTCTTGCCTTAACTCTCCTAATTTCTAGAGACTCAAGTTGCAGTGGGACAAGTGCCTCAACAGCCAAGGTCAATACTTCTGACATACAGGTACTGGTGTTTGTTTCTTTTTTAATGCTCTTTATAGATTAGTACAGTAGTGAGGTCACCTTCGGTTCGTTTCTTTTTTAATGCTCCTTATAAATTAGTACAGTAGGTCCAAGACTTCATCTACACTGGTAACACTGTCAAAATATGTAGCAGAATGTTGCAAAATGATAACCATGCCTTTTCTCTCAAGCACTGTGAACAGTCTATTGCTTTAATCCTTCCAGTAACTACTGATTGGATTTTTTTCTTTATTATGGGTTCTCAAGCTTGGAAACATTTCTTTTTCACAACAATGTCACTTTTTTCAGACTTTTTTGGCATTAAAAACACTGTTCCCTTCGATAAAAGATTTTAGAATCTCATTTCTGATGAAGTATGACACTAATATATGGGCAACTATCTATATTAGGACAGCATTATTTTCCTGTTCCTTTCCTTGATACATATGTGTTGCCTCTGGCCTACAATTTTCAAAATTAATATGAAAGAACGCGTATGCAGCGAGTTATTCAATTGTCTTTCAAAATTGTAGGCTAATATCAACATGTGTCATGCATACATGCTATTGTTGATTCTGATATCCGGAGTTTGGATACCTGTTTTTTGCCCAACCCTGCTTTGACTGAATTGGTAAGCACTTTTTAAAAAAAAAAATTAATGGCAACTCGTGCGCCACACGCAACGTCGTAACCTTCTGTTTCTTGAATCTGATGTTCGCCGCCAGAAACCGGAACGAAAATACATATTCTTACTGTTTTCATCATATATTTATATACATATTTGGACATTTCATACTACACGTTTTTCCGGTCCCTAATGATGAGACCCGGTGCAGATCTAATTGTGCCCATCGAGCTATCTCACCGCAAACAGGGCACCGTCCCAAGTGACACAAGCTCCAAGCTCCTGACTTATGTGGTAGTGTAGTGCATGTAGATGTAAATGCGTGTAAGGTATGAGTATAGGACAAGGAAAAGAAGATCATGCATGGTCCGTGGGCCCCTTGTTAGAGCACTGCTCCGGAATTCGCAAGGTATTGATAGAGAAACCATGGAAAAATACAGATCAGAGCCGCTAGAACTGTTCTCTAGACTTACTTAAATTCAACTTACCTATCTAGCTAGTGTCGAAAATCCTGCCACCGTCGGGACTCGAAGGACAGATATGCAAATCAGAGGCATTGCAGTGACATCAGATGATGCCCTGCACTCCCATCACTTGTGTCGTTCCCTATCCAAACGGATGTAGGATTTGATTATGACAGTAATTTTGGAGGATTTAATTTTGTCTGGCATTTAGATGGGGTATTGATTGATACGAGTATGCCACTAGCATGACATCAAACACTTTTTCTGATCTTCGAAAATCCACCACCGCCAATCGGGTTTGAACCCACATACTTGAGTTTAGGAAGAATGTGGGTTATCGCACCGTTCATCTGGGATTGGGCACATTTAGAAGTCGACAAGTTTTGTTCTGGAGAAATCATAAATAATAAATGGTTGACGTCTTGAGTGAGACACGTTCTTGCCTCCATAACCTGTCCATAATGGTAGACGAGATCTAGCAGTTTCTGCAATGTTGCTGTATTTTAATTTAGTGGTTTTCAAATTTTAATTTTGTGGTTGTCAAATAGTTTCCGATTGTTAGTCCTTACAACAAATTATGGAATTGAAATTATGGAATATTTGAATAAAACAATTCCACTAGTTTCTTATGAGGAAAGTGTGTGCATCGTGATCACCCAAGATCACAATCTTAAGGCTTAAATTGTCTGTCAAGGCTGAGATCAGGACACTGTAGTAATGCATCTGGTGGGAATCGCGAGAACTAACAGACACCAGCTGTAAACTACTTTTTCACTTTCCTTAAGACATCAGTTGCGGAAGAAAGTACTTGGAAACATAATTTGTCGCTTTAGAAGCAATTACTTGCTTACGGGTGACTTCACTGAAATGTAATGAAATAATTTTACTGCGTATTACTTTCATTTAAAAGAATTGGAAACATAAAATTCACTCATGAATTGCTATAGCTTCAAGAGAAGGCAAATCAAATTTCCAAAAGCTGTAGTATGAGACATGTATTCTTATTAATGGAATAAGATACAGAATCATAAAAAAATGAACGAAGAGATTTAGCTTTTAAAAAACGTTTTTAAATTACCCTATTATTCCTATTTTTAGGAATACAGAATATGAAAGTACTAAAATATTACGAATTAGATTCTTTGGAACCGTTTTATACTTCTGAAATTGAATCGAAACTAATTCGGAAAAATTGTTTCTAAAACTATGGGTTGCTCTTATTTGATCCATATATTTTTGTTTCAAAAACAACGTTACGACACGCAGATGCATACATGAGAGGGATGCTGTTGTGCAACTGATTCAATAATTCATACGTCTATATTGACGACAGAATATTTGTCCCCGTAGACCGAAATTCTAGGAATAGAAGCATTTTTCTTTAATTTCTTGAAATCGCCGTCCTAAATGTTTCTACATCTTATTATCGAAATAAAGCCTTGAGGACCTTAAATAATATTATCGCCATCAGTTAGAACCTCCCCAGTTACCTTGAAATAATGTAATAGTATATTTTCTCACAATTTGATCTATTTCTAGTATACCAAATTGACTTCTAGTAAGAATAGAACGCATTGCAGTTGTGGGTATTGGAGGAAGTTCAAACTAAGCGATTTTACACATACGTCTCCCGCGCGGTCCACAAAGCCTACTTCTTCGCATCCCCACTCAAGATTTCTCAATCAAGGAAGAACCCAATAGAATAATCATGAGTTTTATTAATAAATACATGAGGAAAAGTCGACAACGTTCCGGTGACGCCCTATTTTTACTTTCTCCATCCGGTCGCGTCGCATGTATTTGCAAGGAAACGATTTCGGTGAAGATGAAATTAGTGGGCTAGTGAATTTTTAAACAAGCGACTTCTTAACGTGACTATCTTGTCAAGTAGGGCCCAGATGAATGAGGAACAAAAGGTACAGATGAATCTAGCGAAAATAGGTCGTAATTTCTTTTTTACAGATTAAAATGTTACGCTCCTCTTAAATACTAGTTACAACATGTTTACAAAGTATTTTGTTCGTCTTCTACCGTATTATCAAACAATTAATTTTTTTGTTTTAGTGAAATCACAGATTTTGATATTGATTCATTCAATAATATACTAGTTATTGGTCAAACGGCATTAAATACATTGTATATTTTATTAGATGCTTTTGGCAATATTTAGTTTCACTTTCTATT
This sequence comes from Teleogryllus occipitalis, assembly GCA_011170035.1. Classification (NCBI taxonomy): domain Eukaryota; kingdom Metazoa; phylum Arthropoda; class Insecta; order Orthoptera; family Gryllidae; genus Teleogryllus; species Teleogryllus occipitalis. The sequence continues at coordinate 122,648 of BLKR01009282.1, forward strand.
TTCCGCAAAAAAGTGACCATCCAAGTTTTCCTTCATGCGCACTGTTGTTTTTTGTTGTTTTAAATGTTAAAACGCTGATCAACCTAGTTTGATACATTATCAACTGGTAAGGTTTGTGCCGTTTTATAACAAAATATATAAAAATCAGAGAAGAGAATTAAGTTTAAGGTACATATTACAGCCGGTTTTGTTACCGAAAATAGTAAAAAGTCAACATTGTCTTTTGTGTAATTTTTGTCGCAAACTTTAACGCACTAATCAAAATGTTAGGGAAGCCTATTTACATATATTAACATTTTAAATTATATTTACATTCTCATCTCAATGGAAAGTAAAAGAACCAATATCATGATACTTTGGATTAAATTTATAAGAGAGGAAATACTTCATTTTCCGTTCACTGACTTATTGAACGAATGTTAAACCAAACAAAAATTATCACATTTCTTTTTGAAAAAGTGCAGGAAGTGTACTCTAATTACTTACTAAAACCACCTCATTTCTAACGAATGAACATTTATTTACTCGATTCTACAATATTCATGCGTTTTCTAGCAAAAGCAAATATTGAAGTCATGAATACGACATAAATGTTCGTATATAAATAAATAAATAAATAAATATACCAATAAATTAAGCCTGAGAATCCCTGTGTGGGCTACGGCTTCTCCTTATGGAGGATTTCTCTTAGATATATACCCACAACTGAGCAACGTTTGTGGGTCTATATGTTATATTCGTATATACGGAACAAAAAATCATTCTTACTGTACTAGTACGAAGTACTGAACGAGTTCAATGACTTGAGGATAATGCTGTTAGTGGTAACTATTCGTGTGTACTGAGCCTCTTTCTACATATTAACCACGTAAATAAATGTAGCTATACTTAACAGCTTTTAGCGGCATTTCTTTTGATAGGTTTTTTATTGAATATTCACATGCGTTAGCCTGTGAGGCATTTGGCAGAAGGTCAAGAAATACAATTTCTTAACCTTCTGCCAAAAGAAATATAATGGTGAATATTCAATACAAAAAACTATCAAAAAATATCGCATTCAATTGCAATTCAGTTACTTTCAGTTCATTCTTTTCCTAACAAAGGACATCCGCGAAATGATATTTGATTGCTTCAAGAATGTTAGTTTGGCACGTTCAAAACAACAATAGCAAGAAACGTTTAATTGCGCTATCCTAGCAAACAAATTCTGAAGTACATTAAAGTACAGAAGTCTATAATTAATAATTTAGTTCTGTTTAGGAATGTTTGTTGAACTTAAAGCGAAATACCACAGCGAATACTAAATTTTATGTTTCAGCCGATATCATGATGGTGCATCACAGATTCTCCTGTCTCGTAGTAGGCCAAGGTTTTGTCACGAAGTGTCAGCGACACTGTGGAAATATATCTCGACCTTCCTGGCAAACGTCCCGAGCAAAGACGATAGATTATACTCCTGAACTCCTTCCACACTTCGATTCCCCCCTAAATCGTACGAGAAAAAGGTTGTTTGTCTCTTCCATTTGTTACAGTGGGTATTGTTAAATGTTGGGTACACAAAATCTTATTTAACATAGGAGTTAGGTTACTATGTGCTGGAAGTACGAAAAAATGAAGCAGCAGAGGGAGAACGAATGGCGTTATTTGGAATGGGACGATCAAACTGGACTGTGCAATTGGAAAATTCTTATCACGTTTCCAACTACATGTTGCAAGTGCATCAAGGCAATGTTTATATTTCTAGATAGTATGTCGTTCTACTTTTGTATGCGTTAAATTTAGAATGTTAGAAAACACGTTATCGCCAATGTGTTAAGTGTTAGAAAATAAGTTACTGTCAATATGATAGTTCTTGTGATCGATATAAATGTTGTGATAGTTGTTACTCTAATGTGATCAGTGGCGGGGCATGCAATATTTTGGTGGACAAGCAGCAATTCCGTGGTGTGTACCCAAATTTTCGAACACCAAAATAACTTTCAATAATGTTGCAAAATAATTGTTATTAAATGGTATAACCTTCAAATGAAATAAAATGAACATTTCTCATAATTAAAAAGAATAATTTTAACACATTTTAGAAGAGACACAACAGCACCTACTCTAATTTTACTTTAATAGCATTTTGCAGATTGTTTAAATTACAACACCCAGAACTTGCGAAAATAGATTTTGATTTTTCTGCCGAAAACAGAATGCTTGATTAATAATATAATTTAATGTTATTAGCGCCTGTTAACCACAAAACGTCACGTATAGACTTCTTTGAAAAGGCCGCACATATTGCTTATACCTACATACCTCTTGTAAGTTTGGAAAGCCATGAGATGGTTGCCCTTCGTTTACAATATTTATTGTTTGACTGACACTTCTAGTGTCAAATGACCGATTCTGAAAAATTTGTACTACTCAACCACACTCTATAGTTACTTGAAGCACAACTGCCCATAAACAAAAAATCTACCACCAGAATTAAAACAGCCAAATTGAGACGTTATTTACTGAACTCAGAATTGGGTCAATAGGCAGCAGGACATTGCCGCAGGTACTGATTTGTACTGGGCTCTATAGGCTTGCCTACCAATTAATTGGAGCCGTTTGACGAACGAAGGCACCAGTCAGTGCAGCCTTTATTTGCCATTAAGAGAGCACGCTTAAAAGGGTATCCCAATATTTCCGTTAGACGAGTGACACCATCATAAGTTGCAGCCCTATGGACGATGAAAGAAGAATCAGCGTTGCTTGCGGCGCACCTGGCGTGCTGGAAGTGGCGGCTTGAGTACTAGTAGATAGACATATACGTTCAAATGGAAGCAAAGAGTTTCACCTCTTCAATTCTTAGCAGAATGGAATTATGTAACAATATTCACAACATGTAACTCGAAAAGTAGTGTAAGCAGTGCTAGCTTTGCTAGCTCTAAAGCTTCGCCATTGAATGCGATAGATGTCATTGCAGCTAATCTTTTTTTCGTTTATTTTAAGTCGTATCAACAGCAGAGATTACTAGCGACACAACTAATCTTGGTTCGAGTGTGAACTAGCACTGCTAAGTTTTCCGGAAAGGGGCGATGCAGGGAAGATAAATAGTATGTAAACAATAAACTCGGTGATTATCGCACAAATCTTGTACAAATCCAAATGGATAGGTAAAAAGAAGTTATCTTCTACAATTTAAAAAAAATATATTAAATACTCCACAGCTGTGTACAAGATAGCGCCGGCTAGTATACAAATTTAAAAGCCATGCTTTGAACCACGTTACTTGGGGAGCATTGAGAATGAGGTAATCGCCTCGAAACTTTTATGTGTGATCTGTATTTAGTGTGAATGCATTTTTTTAAATTGCTTTTTAACTGCCCAGCTAGAAAGTAAACATTAACGGAGGTATTAGAGAAAGTTTCCGGGCTGGTAGGCCGTGGTGCAGTTGGAGTTGAAGGGCCAAACGTTTCGTCCACGACTACGGTGGGCATTCTGTAGTCGGAAGGGTCTCTGGCACAGTATCCGGGGCGGTCGCTGGCTGGCGACTGGCCAATACGAGAGTCTTGTTGACCCGATGCCGCGCATTATGTAGTATGTTACGAACAAGGTGGTTCTAAGATTTAAGTTCATCTTTGATTTCTTCTTCGTTCACTGATGAGATAATGTCACGAAGTACTACATTAAATGATTTGTTGTTTTGGTTGCAAGGTGAAGTATTCCGCTTCTTTTTCGACTAGTGCAGGGTTGTTCAACTAGCGGCACGCGGACCGCATGCGGTGAATATTGTGTGCCTAGCGCCCGCACACCCCTTAATGTAAAAATAGTTTAAGTTGAGATTAAAAGATTGCTTTCTAGTAAATGCAGAAATTCAATCATCCCAATGAGTTTCACTGCGTTTCACCCCCCCCCCCGTTTCAGAGCAGCCGGGCAAATTGCCGAAATTAACTATTGTTGATACTGCTGCTGGCACAGCTGTGTATTAAGTAATTGCGGGTCGTTACCTTCGTTTGAGCTCATAACTTCGGGGACACCTTTGTTAACTGCGTGGGAGGTGTTATTTAATTTTCAAGCGCATCTCCTATAACTTTCTCCGTTTCGGGGTCCTTGTTTAAAAACATGCTCAATAGATATAATGTTTTGAAAATAATGAATAACAAGGCAATCAAAATACTCTTTAACACAAAACAATAGGAATGACACTTGATACACGAACCCTGAGCCGGCATTGAACTGACCGATGCTGGCGCGGGTACCTTCGACTGGCAACAACACCCTGCAAGCCAGTCTGTTCGACATTAGGGGCGAGATTATGGATTTGAAAATAGGTCGGGACATTGCGTTTAATAACAAACAGTATGACATACATTTTCTGCATTAGTCAAAATAAAACATGGATAATAATATGCGAATTTCAGTACTTTCATTTGATCACGACTGAAAAGAAAATACTATTCCTGACTTGATCCTCAGGGCTATTATTTAGAAACAGACGTTGTAATGGACCAACTATATTGCAGAAAATATAATTTTAATATTTCACCAAAATTACATTCCCAGAAAGAAGACGACAACCGTTTGTGTCACGTTTTAATACCATGTACAAGACAAGAAAAAAGTAAGATGACTGTCAGCAGGCTAAAACAGACATGACAAAATTAGATTCAAAAGATCGGGAACAAAAGAAATGGAAAAGTTTCACGTTAGATTTTTGCGTCTTTCAAAACAGAACGATATTGGATTTCGTGAGAGATAGATGTGAGAACGATAGTGGATTTCATGAGGAACGGATGTGATAATGATAGCAAATTTCATGAAAGTCGGATGTCAGAATTTCTATATTCATTAATTTTAATGTAGTGTTTCGTAATTTTGGAATATGACGCGTGGAAATTGTGGAGAATAAGTAATGCGAAAGGAATGTCCACTCATGACATTATCGCGTGATTTACAATAGTTTCTTCAATAGTCATAGTTTACTTAAATTAATTTAGTTAAGTTTAAGAATTTAAGTGGTAATATTGTTACAATCTTCTCAATTAAATATTAGGGTGCGTGATTTAAAAAAAGTTACATGTGAGTAGGGCAGCTACGTAGAATTTTATTCGAAGTGACTTCAAAAAAAGATTCTTCGGAGAACTTTGAAGATTCTTCCCTACCAGGACTTCAAACCATCGAAGCGCCACGGACATGAAGACATCGTAATGTAAGATTCCTAAGAGAGACAAATTGTAGGCAAAACAATACGAAAATTAACATCGCAAACTTTTAGAAAGACATTTCCAGTTTCAAATGTTTATTTTATTAAATGCATGCACAATCATTCAATGAACTCTTTTGAAGAGGTAAAGCTTAAAAATCCAAGTTATATTAGTATAATTCAAAATTATTATTTGAAAGATTCGGAGAAATCTACTGCATGCTATATTTTTTTATATTACATTAACAGCAATCAAGTAACACTAAAGAACATTTTTCTTTATTGAAAAAAAGTGACAGACGTATCACAATAAGAAAATCATACTAATATTTTAATAAATTTGAAAATTTATCATTGATTGGCTGAGTTATTTCGCAACCTAAATTCCAATAATCAGATTAACTTCTCAGAATAACGTACTGGACAATTCGATGACCTGCGTGAGCAAAACCTAAGTAATGAAATTAATCGGGAACAAATCCTTGTTACCTACAATTTTTGTATATTGAGGAAACAAACAAATAAAAATCATTAGAATAACGTTTATTTGTGTTCATCCCACTACATAATAAGTTGGAATATAATTTAATTAAAGTTATAGTAAAAATAGTTGATAATGAGCCGAAGACTTTAGCACGATTAGAAATAAGTTTATACGACGTGTAACATCATAAATTACAACAACGAGATCGAATGAACATAAATTCATTAAACCATTTCATGTATCTCTCAAAATAAAGCCAAAAGTGTTTTAGTGGATATAGTAAAAGCATTTTATTCTACTAAGGAGAGAAAATATGTAGTTATCAAACGTTCCTATCATCTCTTTGCTGGTACTCATATTCATCCTCGTAGAGTAAAAGTGTAGAAACGAGATTCTAGAGCTCCAAATTAAGTGCACAAATTATCATTTTCCCCTGTATGTCAGGTACAGTTTTTACTGTTCTTTGACGAAAATAAATCAAATGAAATCGATCTGGAGGCCACCCAGCCTGATCAGACACGAAATCCCACTAGTTTCCTCACAGCACCCCTTTATGTGAGTTACACCGACAAACTAGGCAACCAAACAGAGATTCTAATTCCCCTTCAGGGCATTTTTTTTGTTTACCCACCACTGGACTCTGCCACTTTTTTAAGTCTAAGGTATTTACACAAATAACAAAAATCCTTCTTTTCATCCAGATTTATCGGAGACTGGGAGAGGATGCAAGTGAGGGAATAAAAATTTGTTTTTATTCCAGAATGGGACTATTGTTTAGTTCTTATTGATTGGTTGGTTTAGTGTTTATTTCATTTTTATTTTATTGAGGTTATAAAAGAAAGGTTACTTTGTTAGAGGTTATGTGGGGAAGATTTTGCATCCTATTTATGATTTTGGATTTCTGTTCCTGAAGAAAATTGTACTAGGATACAACGATTAGCTTATATTAATCTTTCCAGGCGTGTTCGCCTTTGTAAGCCCTGAAGAAGCAACGTGTAGCTCTTTTTGGGTGTTTCTGCAAAACTTTCTACATGACACTATTTAACGCGATGTGGCGAATATACCACGATGTGACCAATGTCGATGTGTGACCAAGAAAGTAGAGGGTCGATCTCAGCATTTCTAATCTCTACCATGGGACAATCTACAACTACATCATTGAACAGCTGGCTTTACTTCCCTCATGTGCACATAGTGAATCTTCGTATATGTCCAAAAAAGGCAAGGAGCCATCTCAGCATTACTCAATGGATGAGAGGAAACTGTACTAAATACCTGGGATCAGATGGCATCGTGTAAATAGAAGTTTATGATAAACACAGTCAAATTCTAAACTGCAAATCTTGTCACTCACTTGCTTTAGAATCTTTCCCCTAGTAGTCTAATCCATGTTTATCACACAATATCTGCTATTTCTTGTCACCGTAACGTACTTCACCTACCGCAGCCATCTCAGCGGGACACAGCCCCAATCGAGGCAAGCCCTAAGCTCCCGACTGGTGCCCTGTCATGTGTGATAGAGTAGTGTGTGTGTGTGTGTGTGTGTGTGTGTGTGTGTGTGTGTGTGTGTGTGTGTGTGTGTGTGTGTGTGTGGGCGCGTTTGTGCGTGTATAAGAGGCGAGGATTGAAGAGGAAGAGGAAGGAGAGATCGCGCGTAGTCCGTGGCCCGTTTTTTAGAGTACTACCCCGGGATTAGCGTAGTCGATCGAAGAAATCACGGAAAACTACCGATCAAAGCAGCCGGCCGCTAAAATTCTCCTCTAGACAGCGGCTGAATTCGACTTAGTTACATAGATGGTGGCAAAAATCCGCTACCGTCGGGACTCAAACCCTAGGACCTCCCAGTCTGAGCCACTGCAGAGAACGTGTCAGTGCTTCGACGGAAATGTATTTAGAATGCCCCTGCTATAGAATCTCTCTCTCTCTCTCTCTCTCTCTCTCTCTCTCTCTCTCTCATTCTCTGCCTCTCTCAATCTCTGTCTCATTTTCGCTCTCTCTCATTCTCGGTCTCTCTCATTCTCTGCCTCTCATTATCTGCTTCATTCTCTCTCTCTCTCTCTCTCTCTCATTATGTCTCTCATTATCTGTCTCACATTCTGTCTCTCTCATTTTCTGACTCTCATTCTCTTTGTCTCTCTCTCTCTCTCTCTCTCTCTCTCTGTCTCTGTCTCTGTCTCTGGACCTGACCCACTGCGTTTTGGCAGAGGCGCGGCGCGTGACGAGCGACGCGACGTGAAGCGCTTTTCGCTTGCTCCGAGCGGAGCGGAGCGGTGTGGAGCGGAGCGGAGTAGAGTGGAGCGGAGCGAGGGGGAGTTGGCGCGAGGCTCCTTGCAGAACCGAAAAATTGAAGAATCTCTGGAAAAAGTCCAGTGGGTGGGTGCCAGAACGAGATTATCCCGATGTCGAAACACACAACGACGCCCACATTTGCACCTGTCGATGACACGAAAGTCGTATTAATTACGACGGTCGATATCCAAGCCTCTGGCAGAGAGGAGTCTTCTTGTAAAGTACTTGTATATTGCTTCATAAAATAAGGGTGTCATTTGGGATGTGAAGTGTCAATTCGAAATACTTTCTTTGTCTCTTATGTTATCAAAAACTTGGCATGCACTACATTGTTTTAAAGAAAACGGAAAATTAGCACTCCCCAACAAAGCAATCTAACACTAGGTGAAAAGATACTTGCCATGTCCAGTATTTGAAGCAGAAACCCTGGTATAGAGCGGTTCCTGTTCGTGCACTCGACTGATGGACAATGGACGAAATATTCAACCTTTACTTGTATAACTAAACGTACTGCGAAAGATCAACAGCTTTTCATTTGATAAGCGTTTATTTCGAGAGACAGACAATTTACAATGACAATCTATTTACTGTATGCAAAAGAACTTCGTTCCGACAAAAAATAAGTCCCCCAAGCTTTTCCTTCTAATCAGGTATTTTTAATTACCCTTCCGCAAAGGATATATTGGAAAGACGGTTGCTAAAGCAGCCGGCGTCGTTAATATTTATTAAGAGCTTTTACTTAAAATTACATTTATAGGGAAAGGAATAGCATAAAGCAAACAGCAGGCACACGTAACTTTAGTTACGCTGTAACCTACGTTACTAACGTGTTCGGAGAGAACGCATCAGATTACCTTAAGACCGGTTATATTTCTTAAGTCGAAATCTGCAAAATGCGATTTTTTTGGACGATCTATTCCACTTTCAGAAAATACTCCCAAAATGTAGAACACGTCAGAAATGAGGTAAGTTGGGATACGGTATGAAACTGTTTTTACGGGTCCACCCAGAACATTTTTTAAAGCCCAAAGCAAAGAAACACTCTATACTTCAATATTGTAAGGTGATGGAATATCGTACCTGCACATATGGAAGTTAATAAAGGAGAATCAGAAAGAGAGTGAAAGAAAAAAAACCAATAATTTAATAATCCTAAAATGAATGCACAAACAGACTAAAGCGTATTCTATAAAGTGCGAAAAAGGTGATGTAGTAGTTCTCATTTACTATTGGAACAACAAAAAAATAATCATAGAATCTAATAGAAAACCTGCACGATTTGGCTCAATTAGAGATACCATACTCTGTAGTAACATGCTCGGACTATTAGAATTATTTATATTATCAATAATACAAACTCACTGACATTATTCTCAGTGAAGCCACTGAATAACGAGCATCACTGTTATCATATTGTAATAGGTGAGAAGCACATCTTCGAACACTATTGCATAAAAGTAGTTCAATTACGTGAAAGTGAAAAGCTAATTTACTACGACCAATGCAGCGACCGGCTGAATTGGCTCAGGGAATCAACTGATCTCACTGCGGTTCTTCTGACCGGAAGGTCCTAGAGGTTGAGTCTTGACGGTGGCAGGATTTTCCTCACTAGCTAGATAGCTAGATCAAATCCAGTTGCTGCCTGAAGGCGAGAGGCTGCTCTGATCGGTGGTTTTATGTGGTTTCTCCGATCAGTACCAGGCTAATGGTAGAGTAATAAACGGAGCGGTACCATAAAGGACCGCGCGCGATCTTCCTTGTTCTATCGTCGCACCTTACTCACACACCCTTTCACGCACTACACTACCACGTATGTCGCAAGACCTGAAAGTTTGTGTCGAGTCGAGATCTAAAAGGTGGTGCCAGGTGGGTTTGATTGATTGATTTTTTCGTGTTTCCGGGCGCGTCAACTGCTTCGGTCATTAGTCCCGTTAGTGTAGTGCATGCTTTTTCTCCGAAGATGGCGGTGATCTTCTCCCCCCGGGTGGCGAGATCCGGCGCCGACCTACCGTCGGCTAGTGGGATCTCCCCCTAACCAGGACTCCCCCACCAGCGAGGCACCGCCCCAGCCGGGACTAGCTCTAAGCTCCCCACCGGTCTCCCGAAATATGTAGTAGTGTAGTGCATGTTAGTGTAAGTGTGAGTGTGTAAGTGGTGAGGATAGGACAAGGAAGAGGAAGGACAGATCGCGCGCGGTCCGTGGCCCGTTTGGTAGGGTACTGCTCCGGCATTCGCCTGGTGTTGATCGGAGAAACCGCGGAAAACTATCAGTGCAGCCGGCCGCTAGAATTCTCCTCCAGACAGCAACTGAATTCGGCCTAGCTGAAAAGCTAGTGTCGAAAATCCTGCCGCCGTCAGGACTCGAACCTAGGACCTCCCGGTCAGAGGCGCTGCAGTGACATCAGTTGATGCACTGAGCTACCGCTCCCGGTTGCCGGGTGGGGCGGTGCCCCGCTGGTGGAGACACCTGGAGGAGGAAAAGCCCACAAGCTGGCATGTTGGGCGGCGCCAGTTCTCGCCATCCAGCGGAGGAAGTACATATCTACCTATTATGATAACAGCATGCACAGAACCTTAGCAGTTGACGCCTCCGGAAACACAAAAAAATCAATTAATCATTCCTTAAATACAGAGAGATTCAGTTAAATGTCACGGAATGAGAACTAACAATGAGAGGTAACTCGCAGCTGCTCGTATCTGGAGCACGATATGAAATCCAATTTGCTAACTCCTGTATAACAGATGAACTCCTTCAACGAGGAAAATCCGACAAGTTTTGCAGTATGATGAATACATAATAGATCACGATCGTGTTCACACGCTACCCACACACGCCGCTCTCCCAATCAAATGACTGTGGGAACCAAACGCGGCGGCGGCGGCGCGACAGGTCATGAGCACGTGATCCGTATGACTTTAAACGGACAACGAGCCGCGTACTTACCAGGGTAGCGGCAGCGAGGATGTGGAGAGTCTGCCGTGATAGGACGGGGGTATTTTAACTGGCCGAAATGGAACGTCCGCGGAGAGGGGGGCGGGGCGAGACAAGAGCGGCGAAGGGAGCGGTGGGAATGGCAAGACTGCCGCCGCAAATTCCATTTCGCTCGCTAATTATCCTTACACTTCCACGCCGCGAGTCCAATTCCGTGTGAATGTCAATCAGGCCACTGCTTTGCATGTACCCCACGTTGCAGATAACTGTGTTTGAAATTGAGGAGATGGGACTTCTCGCCGCCGTAGCTTTGGTGAAGTCTCGCTTTTTTCGAGGGAAATGTCGATTGCTTCCTTTTTTAGCGCCGAATCAACGAAATGAAATCGTGCTGACGTTAACTAAGTTTAGCGCTGATTTTTGAGAATGTCCCATTATCCTAAAAATGTAACTTTGTTAACACACGTATTTAACAATTTGTGCTCAAAATGTTCCATTGGAGACTTTAGATATAAAATTTAATTTGTGTTCAAATACGCGATAAACGAGTGCAATAATAAATCAGATGACTAAGGAGAAAGAGTTCTAATAGATATTTTGGTATTTCTGTTTCAGTCTTATGTAAAGATGTTTCATATTTTCTTACCTGTTGCAGGACAACTTAATTTTTAATACAAGTATTAAGGAAAAGGTAACAAATTTCCAAACATTTATTGAAAATTGATTTGCGATCATTTTGAATATCTTGCTAAGAAAACAATCAGTTAAATAAAATAATGATCCTCAATATAATGATGGAATGTTATCCGATTTACTTGGAACGAGTTTAGTTCGTGTCAAATTATCTTGATTTATTTTCTATATTAATATGCTTATATTTTTTAGGAAAATTAAAATGGACTCTTTTAGTTGTAATGAAAGCGAAGACGACCATTAGGAGATAATAATGCGAATAAATATAACGGCAATAATAAATAATTATACACAGTTTGTAATTGTTAAAGTGCATCTTGTATAATGTGTGTAAAAATAATGTTTTCGTAACCAATTACTTCCGAAGATATTTACTTTTCACTAAGAGGTGTAATCCTGTTCTCTTTGCCAAAAATGTTTATAAAAGGCTTAGCACATTCTGGGATACGAGTTAATGATTCTGTAACTAAAAAGCAGCTAGGAAGCCGGAACCTGTTTCACACGATTAAAAATGTTGGAATTTCCTAATCGCTCCCGTAACAATAAAATATAGTATTTGTGATTAATTATCTCGTTTCAAGATCAGTCAAGAGACGGTTGTATAACTTCGATTCAGCCACCTTTTCAACTGCAGAGGTGAAGAGCACGCATTGCTTGCACGTTTGGCTCTGCTCTCTCGGACCGAAATAGAGTTGATGTAACTGGGACAATCAGCACATGCCCACGGAGAGGTTGGACGCATAAAAATATGACTCGTTGCGCGGAAAGGTAACTTACGTTGGATTGATCATTTTTGGGATTATTGTGTTTCTAAAATTGCCTTTAGACATTGAACATTTAAAGTTCATGCTTGCGGAGCTATATCTTACAGGATATGAGTACAGTCGGCTCCGGTTATAGTGAACCTTTGGAGACTAAGATATTTATTTATCAACTATATCAGTTCACTATATCTCATGATGTCAAAATTAAATCGATTTTTTACACCATTATTGATTTTATTAATGGATGCAAGAACATATATTAACAGCACGAGCTGAAAATTTCAATATCTTTATTGTCCTTAAAAATTAATTATTTTCAATTGTTTACTTGGTACTTTCTTATTAATAATTTCTCTAAATCTTTCTCCAGAGTTCGTGCTCTCTCCATACTTGATTCTGCACTCCTCAATACATGAATTCTTGACACTCCTCAATACCTCTTGCACTGTTGGAATACCGTCCCACTCTCCGAAGACGCTTTTACTCGCCTAATAACTAGGGAACGGAATTTAATGTAATAAAAAATGCAAAATATGTGTATATTTTGTACTTATTTTTTTCCAAAACATGTAAGGAAAAATAGAAAATATTTCAAATAAAAATTAAAATTGTTCTCTAAAAGTATTTTCCGAGCATATAACGTCGCCGATCCGTTTTTAACACGAATTCGGAGTGGCTGAAAGTATGTTCTACCTCTACAAAAGTAATTGTACACTAGACTTCACCACAGATAAGAATTGTATTCGAAAATTAAAATACACTCATAGTACATATTACAATGTTTACAAGGAGTTGGTATTCAAGCGAATAGTAGTACCGTGCAGCCAGTGATGGATACCGGGATAGGGGGTTAAAGGGAATATCCCCCCCCCCATTGATCAACTTGGTAAAACAATATTCTGTAAAATATATTTGTTAGTTTTCCATCGATTAACGAATGTGCTGTTTGAAAAATGAGCAAGCACGTGGTTGAAATTAACTTTGTTCACGAAAATCCGCTCATCGCAAAAACATCTTTGACTCCGAGTGCACAGCAAGCGGGCGGGAGGGGAGTTTGACAAATCATGGAGAAAATATGGGGGGGGGGGGCGAAGGATCATGGCGAAGATATGGGTCATAGAAGCGCAGAAGCATTTTGTTTGATTTGTAAGAAAGGTGATTCCGTAACATATATTGCAAACGGAAATCTGAAATGTTCCGTTTCGACGTTTAAGTTAAAATGTAACGAAATGTATAGTAAAAAGTAAAATATGTAAAAATACGTAGTTATACCAAAATATGGAAAAATATGTAAAATAAAAATAGTTGTAATTCATTCAGAATGTCTGTAAACTCTAAAAAATATTTTTGAATGCAGGTATCTAGTTCCTGTAAAAACGTGTAATTACATGGATATTACCGTTCCCTACTGATAACATACGAGATGCTTTCTGAGCGAGCTGTTGAGAAGCGGCTGTTGAAACTGATCGCTTTTCCGCGCGATATCGCCAGGCTGTGGCAGTCACGTGCTTCCTGTTGCTTACGTAGAACTCAACGTGCTTTGTCCTGCGGAATGTCAAGTAACACCAAGATTGAGGCTGAAGCAGGCTATCGCGCGTCGCCGCCGCCAGTTGTAGTCCACGCAGGACACGGCCTTTGTTTCCGCAGTGAAACGGAGTGGCATAAGGTCATCAGTCAGGTGCCCTTTCCCGGTCCCCTTCCTTCACATCAGGGAAGACTTCTATTACAGCTTTTGGCCGACGACATATTTTTCAAGGAGCCTAATGTTGGCATTTGTGGCACTGACGAGATATACACTTTTCCAGGAGGGAATTAATTTCCAGGGCATATCCTACGTTCACTATAGCCGAGGTTCAGGTTCACAATAACCGAATCCTCTTATTATGACTTAAGTTTGTTATAACCGACTGTTCACTATATCCGAGTTCACTATAGATATTTAATTTAATTTGCTTTGGGAATTAAGCCCGGTGGCAAATTCTTTACACTTATTATATATTTAATACCATAATATAATAATGAATACTAAAAAAATACAATTCAATACACAGCACAAATTCAAAACACAGTACAAAATTATTCCATTTAAGACATGCCTACTAAATGCAGAAGCAATCTCTCGCATTCGCCGCATTTCCCATTTAACAAACCTGTACCAGGACATGTTTCTTTCAGCGCATACAATGTTCATTGTATGCGCTTACTATCCCCTAATGTTCTGAACATTAGGGGATAGTAAAATGAGAGGGCGTCGTTCAAAGAAGCACGAGATAATTAGGAAAATTGTGTACGTGTTGCCGTACGAGATTTTGCCCTCCAGATACCTAACGGGACAACGTGAAGACGGGTCAAGCTCTAAGCTCCCGACTGTTTTCCGAACAAGTGTGATTATGTAGAGCACGTAATCAAGAGTGTGTGTATGTTTGTGATTGTATGTGTGAAGAGGAGGAGGGAATAATGATGAGGAAGGTAAGATCTCGCGCGATCATTGGCTGGTTTGTTAAGGTCTGGTCTTCGCCTGGAACTGATTGGAGAAACTATGGAAAACAAAAATCAGAGCAGCCGGTCGCTAAAATTCTGCTGCAGAGAGTGGTTAAATTCAATGCAGTTATCTATGTATACTGCGGATTTTACAGAGCTGCTTCTCAATTCCACTCACGGCCCGTCACCACGGTGCCATTATGGCGCGTTTTTTCGCGTCTTTCTCAGTCGTGCCGCCAGGTGTCGCATGCTCGCGACCGTATCAAGTAGTGCTGCAGATGAAGCGAATCTAGCGGCACTACTGAGAAAGACGCGAAAAACCGTTCCAAAATGGTGACGGGCCTATAGTGCAAGACTAGTTCTATTCTAACTTCAGGTTAATTTGCTGTCGTAATTTATTTTATGAAAAAATATTTCATACTTCTTGTGCTTTGATTTTTTATTTTTCAGTTTAATATCTTTACTCTCATTAATTACTACTGGAATGATGAACTGCACTCACTGACTAAACAGTCACCGGACAAGCTGGGTGTCGAATTCTAACCCCCTAGACAACAGGAAATACCGTGCCAATTTGGAACATTATTTCAATACTGTGATATACCAAAATGACGAACCATTGGAAATGTCTTTTATTTGACATAGAATATAGGGATGGCAATAGACGATCGCGAAAATTTAATACTGTATGCAGTGTCTGAGAATAAACGTTACAAACTTCGAAGACATATAGAAGGGTCGAAAATGATCACTTTTGCCAATGAACTTGTGTTGAAAAGTTTTATGTAAAGACACATGTGACATTTCCCCTGGCTTTAAGTGATCCAACACGCGTAGGTATTTGGCAGGTACGCGAAATATCTTTAACACACCACCACCAGTGAATATTGAATTGACTGCCAATGAATATTGAATTGACTCCCAGTGAATATGGTATTGACATATAATACTGAATTGACTACCAATCGGGAAAATGTCAGGTAAAATTTTCCACCATATTTTCATTGAGAAAAATTGTCTTTGGACTCTCTACATGCCCTAGAAGTTTGAAATCTTCATTTTAAAACACCTGTAAATAAATTCTAACGCTAACTTATTCACCATACCCTCTCCAAGGTCAACTCGTGAATTTGCGCCACGTTTTCTCGGCGTTCTCCATTTCTCTTGCCACTCATTCCACTATGGCTCTATCATTGATTGGTTGGTGATTCCGAGCGCACGGAGCGGGACGGAGCGGGACGGAGCGGGACGGAGCGGGACGGAGCGGGACGGAGCGGGACGGAGCGGGACGGAGCGGGACGGAGCGGGACGGAGCGGGACGGAGCGGGACGGAGCGGGACGGAGCGGGACGGAGCGGGACGGAGCGGGAC